>JAQFXW010000081.1:0-25784 GCA_034693945.1 Dendrobaena attemsi | reverse complement strand
ACTCAATAAAACGGAATTCACACATTTTGTTCAATTTCAGCTAATTGAATTGTAAAACTGATTGAGCTTAAAGATGATTCAAGATTCTAAGAATTTATTGTGCCCCATTTCAATCATCATCATCATCATATGCACAGGTGCCAGATGGAAAGTTGAAGTAACAACTGAAGAGCGCAGAAGGGTAAAAACCACGACTACCTATTAAAGACATCAATCAATCAATCAATCAATCGCAATTTGTATAGCGCCCCTTCAAGATCCCTACTCAGAGGCGCTCATACATACGTAACTATGAACGACAACGGGCAACATTTTGATAGGGACTATAACAACATTTGTAACATTTGAGTAAATTTATAGTCTTTACAAGAAAACATAACACAAACACAACTCGATCTCACCTAAATCTATACTATGCCTACTACAAACGCATAGATTGATCAGTTGTTAAATATATGTTTATGTACACATTTTCTTCTACCAAATGAAGTATAAAAGGGTAAATAATGAAATTCTGGTAAACTAACTTATTTTCAGGAACAATAAATTGCTTGAATTCTATTCTGTGCAAGTTATACATATATGTATCACTGTATGTATGTAGCAAATAACAATTACTTGCTTCGTTAATCCTAGAAATCAGACTCTGTCGACTTGTAGTTAGGCATCAAATGAAACAAACTAACCTTGGTATGAAAGACAACAGCAGCTGAGAATCCCGTCTTCTCACACGTCAGCGTCACTTTATCTCCGAGTTCGACCCACGGTACCGTCAGAATAGACCGGGCGTACGCACTCGGCAAAGAAAACTCATACTCTTCACCATAACTCAGTAGATGTAGGTGAACTAAATCAAAACACCAAACTATACTTAATATGTAATTGACTGCAAATTAACATGCATCAGGAAAGAAAATTTATTTCTAACAACGAGCGGTCGTGTGCATACACCGCATAAGCAATGAAACTCTGTTTCTTTATACGTCACAAATTTATCCTAACGTCAGTTTAAACCGTGATTGATTTAAAAGTCACTAGTTCAAGCACATGTTAAGCTGAAACATGCTTAACCAATTTTTTACCCGATGGCAACGGCCTCTGTTGTCATAAGCTGTCGTTAAACTGAAGAAACAAACACGTTGTTATAACAACTTTGTACCATATGACACAGTATTTTATAATATCTTCCCGATAAACTGAAGTACTAGATTTCTCACCCTTCCCGATCATGGCGACACCAATGGACATGCCCATGAACTTTGACCTTGTCCAAACGGATGCCTCCATGCAGACCTGCTTCTCTGGACTCTCAAAATAGAAAGCTGACACTACAAAATGAATCAAGCAAAGGTGCACCACTTAATAATTAAAGGTAAGTAAGTAAGTATGTATTTTATTGTACCGCTTTCAAACGCACTGCAGGAACATCAGATATAAAAAAATACAGATTACACATAAAATATACATCATTTTACTTCATTCATTTGTGTTAAAGTTTTAACTATTTTAGTTATGGTAAAGAGAATAAGGAGTAATAATAATTTCACACTCTAGCTCAATGGAGTCATTTGTACAGCATTCGTGTTATGAACGCACTGCGGGAATATCAGATAAGATAAAACAAAAATACAGATTACATGTATACAGAATGTATACAGAAAATGCATCAAAGTCACCATTGTGTAAAAGAAGCTGAAAGTAGGACAAGCTCTTGTGTTACATTTTAGGGTAAGTTAAATTATATTATTGCTCATTTACTTCTGTTAGCAATAGCAATATGTTCGGCATCTTACAGGTTCCACAAACCACATCCGGAAACAAACTCAAAAGACTGACACAGTGTCACAAAGTTTACAACCTGTAGTCATCTTTGAAATTCTTATTACAACATTGATTCAGAGCTGGATTTTGCAAATCCAAATGAAAGACATCAGGATCTACAAATTCATTGACTACAAACTACCTGAGCATTTCAACCTGAGGACACATGTCATCAATCCTTAACGATGTCAGGTGTACTGCTACAGCATCACAATTAGTTTGCCTTCAATTTTCACAGATGAATTCTATGACGATAATTGATGGACTTACCCGGCGGATGGTGAGACACTTGCTCAGCACAGTAGTAGAGCTCAGAGTGATGTGAAATGTTATGTGCTGACACACTTTGTGAAACGTTGCCATGATTCGTTGGTGCACTGACCGCTTGACCGCTTGGAACTGAAGACCTCTGGTCAATGATCGGTTGGCAGGTGTCACTCGAAGCTACTTCGTCAGAGCTCCAAGAACAGTGAAAGCTTTCCCCAATTATAGGATTGTATGGCTTTTTGGCTATTGAACCCTACAAATACAATTAAGATAAGGTCACTGCACAGATATCTAGGTCAATAGTCTACAAGTATGATGCTACAAATCCCTGAGGAACTGTCACTGAGACGTCAACTGTTCAAAATCAGAACAGGCCAGCTTAGGGGACTTCTCACATCTCCTGAAAAGATGAGATGAATAATAAGAGCATTGACTGTGAGGTACGAGTTAACTCGTCCCAAATCAGGTCTGCTTGGGATACGAGGGTGAGTTAAATCATTCCTCATTGACAGCAGCCATAGACTTGATGACAAACAATGCTGTAATGGTGATGTTATAGCCTATCTCAGATATCAACTATGACCTTGGCTCATCAATGCTCTTTGATAGGAGCGATGCGCATCTAATTTGCAATTGAGTGACTTCTCCGCAGGGCAGGCACACTTTCACGGCAGTCAATGCCCACGGTGTTGTCTTTGATCGCAAGATTTCATTAGAGAGGCGGAGACACTCTATAGCGAACTGTTTGTGCGGTCGTTCAGTCACCAACGATTCTGTCGCTTCATTGAAGTTTGACTGACCCAGTGAACATATAGGACTACCGACGTAATGGCCACTGAGTATTGAATTACAACAGTGCTACAATAGCCATGATTACAATGTTCTATTAGGACTAGCATACTAATCAATACACAATCAAATGTTCCATAGACAAATGACATTTCTTAGAGAAACAAAACTGAGTTGCAACGCTCTGATATGCTAACTTAGTTGATAGTCGAAATTAACCGGGGCGTTTTTGTAACAAGCAGACCAATTGTTTATATTGCAGCACCTGGGTTAGCATGTGAGTCGCTGTAGGATCGAGTGCAATGTGGCAGTCAGCATCACCTGTAACTGAAAACAGGCCACTGAGAAGAACTTGTTGAATGAAGACTCATGAATGAATACATAAACATTGAGATTAGAAATTAAGTCCAATGGAGCAACTTTTAATGTTTACCTGTCGTCCAGAGTGAAACGAAGTTAAGTACCATTCTACGACAGCCAGAATTCGAGCTTCTGGCGTTGGCATATCGGGAATTCTAAAATTCCAACAAGTTATTGTTATCAAGACCTGAAACCTCAAGACCAAGACCAAGACTTTTAGTCTCAATACCAAGACTTTTAGTCTCAAGACCAAGACCAAGACTTTTGGTCTCAAGACCAAGACTTTTGGTCTCAAGACCAAGACTTTTGGTCTCAAGACCAAGACCAAGACTTTCGTCTCAAGACCAAGACCAAGACTTTCGTCTCAAGACCAAAGTCTTTAGTAAAGGTTTGTGAGGTTGCAATTATAAATTCTATTCCTCGCATCAATTAAGCACTAACAACAACTTGTTTCTAGTGGATATTTAAATAATCTCAAACTCCACCAGTTTAATCACTTGATTAATAAAAATCATAATAATTTTACAACTGAAACTGGGACAGCTTCCCATCGTCACATATGCCACGACCCGACCTTATACGCAGGAGTATTTGAAACGCAGACAAACCTAAGAAACAAATCAGGATGAGCCATGCAGTCTGCAAACATTTCAAGTAGAGATCGTTTCTCCAGGATAAATGTTGGCAGCACAACCTGCAACAAAAGAATGACAACAATTTACACAGACGGTATACAGACGGTATACAGACGGACTCAGCCAGAATCACAACAACATCAAATGACAACATGAACACAATACAATCACATCTAAGAAGTAGTGTAAAGGCTTTCGACATATATTATGTTATCCTTATTATCATGCTTCTCATCAGCATTATTGTCATCATCAATATCTTTGTAAGAAATTAGTAACAGGTGAATTTACAAATTCACCTTAAAATTGCAGATAGGTAGAAAATTACTGATCTTCAGTTGCTTGTGAGAATATTGGAAGGGAAGGGGCCGCAGCGTAGCAGGTAGTAATAAAGTGGAAAGAAGAGAACCATACGATTACATTTTACGAAGTTCATGTCTTAAAGACTGCACAGCCATCTTGTTTTCAATCTTCTGTGGCAAACCTTAGTGAGGTCCATTCCGAGTTTCAGCTGAGACAGAAGATGAAGAATGATATTCTTGTGCTCTTCCATTCCACTAAGTTCCGTATCAACGTACGGCTGAGGATCTTCCACTTCATCGCCGTGATTCAAGATGGCTTCATCTGCAGCCAGAAATTAGTATAATCAGAATAGCAGAATAGTGATAAACAACATGTTAGTTTATGCTTCAAGTAAATAAAAAGAATAAAAGGGAAAAATCATTATCATCCCAATTAAAATGGTCAAATACAGTTCTACAAAGTTCAATTTAACATAACTAACTGCACTAAATAATAATAAAATTATAATGCAGTTTTTATCCATTTATCATTTATTTATTTTTACTGTAAGAAATTAACACAAACCGCTATTAAACAGTAAAAACACTGTGAGTTGAAATACTACTATTTATAGCAATAACATTAAAATGTGTTAAAGTACAGAAACTACAACACAAGCGTGGTAATAAAGATTGCATCAAGATCAGAATGACAATAAGTAGAACACAGAAATACTCCTCAGTGCTTCAAATTTCATTCCAAAGTTTAGCGTCATCATTCATCATAGGATAATAAAGACCGTCGACGACAAATCACAAGTATTGATAGTACAGTGTAAACAAATAATCCATAGGGTTCAAAAGACATCAATCTAAGGAGTCAAAACATTTCTACAATGCCACCAATTTGCATTCGTTAACAGCATAATTATATATATATTGCATATCATATATGTGTATATATATATACACAGACAATTGGACTAGGACCACAAGAAAATCTTAAATTCAATATGCTGAGCAATACGCAATCGATAAAATACAACACACATGAAATATGAGATATATGGTCAAGTTCTGAAATCAAAACCAAAATCAATGAAAAAGCACCAATAAGTCTAGCAGCTGCGCAGAGTACTCGTTCAATGTGTCCCAGAGGGAGGTCTATATTATAGACAGTACTTAGAATCAACAGATGTTTGTTTAGGACAAATGTAAACATACCATAGATGTTGATTACGCTGTTCTCCGGCAGTGGATTACTGTAGCATGGGTGAAGCGGAGAGTTTCTGAAAGAAATCAGCAATGCCTCCAATCACGACCATGCCATGGAAATTCATTAAGAAGTCCATACCACTTTATTCCTTAAGAAGTCACATGATATACATCGATCAGATTTATGTACACATTGAACGGAAAAAACCAAACCTCTCTAATTACAACGATAAGAGGAGAGGGACAGAAGAAAGAGACAGAAGGGAAATGGAGAGAAGGAGTTGTCGTCAACTAATGACTTTCAATAAGGGCGACAAACATTGAAAAGGTTGTGAACCATTGTAATACACAGAGTGAGTTTAACTTCACAAGTAGACAAAACTTAACAACCCAAAGTCTCAATCTGCCTTTTCACCATAGTAAGCCTCTGTCTGTCTGCTGATAATGTGGCATACAAAGGTTGCATATTCTGTGCTCACTCCTACAAAAATTGACTGTGGACCCGCCTCTGATTTTGATCAATCGTCAACTGATGGCTGTGGACTACAATGATAGCTCTACCGATAAATCTCCTCGAACCAGATTAGATAACAAAATCGATCGCTACAAAGGCTCACTCTGACAAACAGACATTTATACCATAATTCAGCTCTGTAAAAGTCTCTCGGATTATGTTAAAAAGTAAATTCAGGTTACGTCCTGATGAACAATGCAGCCAGAGATATGCACACACACTCACACAAGCACATTTTTCAGTAGACATCATAATACCAACAGATAAATATGCATTACAGAAAATGCAATCATGTGATCCAAAATGCCACAGGCTCAGCTGCCAAGGTAGACTCGAGACATTGCTAGCGATGAAGTGACAGCATAATCTGATTTGCTGAGATGCTATGAATTATAATAACAGCAGATGAATAAGAAAATATTTGTTAACTAGATTTTATCCAACATTTAACGAAAGCGATGTTGTGTTTGCAAACAGAATTGAAAGATATAAAGAAAGAGAAAAAGAAGAAAGAGAGATAAGACAAGGACTTAACTACATAAGCAACAAAACAACACACACTTGCTCTCAGTCTCAACTGCACATGTCCAACACGGCCAAGTGTCCAGATGAAATAACGAAATGCCAGATTTCTTACTTGGATGCAACCGAACTGTCGCTACAGTCTATCAGTTGACAGCTGCTACTTGAAGGCAGGACATCTGAAGATAGTCTTCTCAACGAGTCTAAACCCAGATCTTTACCATCGCTACCTGATGCCTTCAAAAAGAGAGGCAATGCCAGTTAGACAATCACATCTGAAACTAGTGTTTTACATTCAAATACTAATTATAATGCTGCTAGTAGCAATCATTTAAAACATTTTCCTCACCAGCTGGAAATGCAACAAACTGTTCTAAACAAACTACTGTATGAGCCAGCACTTAGAGCATCGAATCTGCCTGCATCCAACATACATGTGTGTTTAGTTATGGCATTTCAATAATCAAACCACATCAACTGTATACAAATGGCAAGATGTTAATAATAATAAATAATAATAAACAAACACATGAGTCTTACAAATGATCTTATGGTAGTATTTGCATAATAATCAAAGTATTCGGACACGTACTAGTTACCAAAGTACTTGAAAACAGTCGTACTTGTATTTGAAACCTAGTAGTTAAAGAACCTCTGGTGTTTATTAATTTTAGTACTTGAACAACTCAAGTTTGCATAAAATTCAATAAGTATTTAAGAAATTCATTTAATTTGAGCCAAAGTATTAACAATCATCATACATACTCCTTGCCATATATACATCAGTCATATGTCATACTGCTCAATTCCGTTGCAAAGTTGAAGGTAATATTTAGGTTCAAATAGTCACCTGATGATGTAGAATCTCGAGACACTTATCCAAGCAAGACTGGGCAGCTGTTGAAGTTGCTTTAAAAAGCAGCAAATCCTAAAACGAATGAAAGCAGCAATGAGTATGCTTGATGATGAAGCAAAAGAAACAAGAAAACAGATGAGTCCAAACATTCACCACAGTATAGTCCACAAATGTGATGACAGAGTCGGAAAAGTATTTAAATGAAGTCAACAACTTTCATCCAAATCCTACTAGTCTGTCACTCTCAGCGCAAAAACCAGGTGCACAATGATACATGAAATTGAAGAAAAAGTTTATTTACCTTATCTAAGGTGTTTATGAAGTTTCCTGACGATGGCAAAGACTACAAAATTAAAACAATGGCCAGAAAGTAATGAAGGTAAGTCAGCTTTAATAAGTTGTGTATTTGTTTGAAGCATCAGAATAACAATCATAAAGACTGCTTCTTCTTCCTCATGTCAAATTTAAATACTTCAAATTATGTGCTGCATTCCTGAGCATCAAACATTCAAATGTATTATTTATTGATAAATGTTCTAAAAAAATCAATCTGAGTCACCTTAACAATTCAACTATGTAACTTTATACCGCATGGTATATGTTTAACAGAGAATATCTTCAGCAGAGGGATAAAATATTGTTTGTGCCAAACAATCGTATATTTGTGCTGATTAAAGCATGTATTGTGTACCACTATCATAGTGAGGCCAAGTGTTAATAACTATAGGTAGTACATGCTCAGAAAGGGTTATCAACCACCGCCTGATGCTCTGGTTTTCTGACCAAATGTGTTTAAATAAATACTTCTGCAGTGGGTACAGAACAGTGTAGCTAATAAATCACGACATACATTTAGACAAAACACCGCCTCCATATCATCATATGCAATGTATGTATGGCCACTGTCGTTTACACATGAGCATGCTTGATGATTGTGCAATCAAAGACAGGTGACATATGGCACAGATTTATTTGTGACAAATTGTAATATCCTATAAACATATAATATTCCAACTAAAAATATACTTATGTCAAACTCCAACTCTAAAACATTTCTAATTGGTCTTGTGTTTCGTTGCTGCTTTCATTCGTTTTAGGATTTGCTGCTTTTTAAAGCAACGTTCAGTCAAAATTTAAAGAAAATGGTCAAAAACTTTAGAACAAGAAATAATAAATATATAATTTAAGTTTCCTTTCAGAAATTGCTTTGCACATTTTGAGTATAGTATGAAGATGGTATTAAATATGATACCAGTTGGAGTGTAATATAGATATGATATTATCATCTATTTTACAAATCTGACCTGAAAGTCTGTTCTTTAGGCATATTTATGCATATTTTCGAACAGAGCTCATGTCATCTATCTTTAATTGCACAATCATCAATGGCACTTTCTGGCACAAAGTACCAGGACAAGGTAATGTTGAAGGATTTGTAGTGCATAAAAACTGATCAAATTCTTGAGCGATAGGCAACACTAAGATGCAACACACTAAAAACAGCAAAAGAAGTTTAACTTGGTGTATACTTTGGGAGTTATGGTGGGGTTATTAGTGTTCTGATCACTTCCAAACCAATCTCATATACCTTATGAGACAATCTCATTCACTATATTTCTCTCAACAAATTTCTATTAAATATTTAGGACTAGCTGTAACCCGTAAAAAATTACAAGCTATTTTAATCAACAACGTCTTAGTGAATACAATTTCAAAGAATATACTTGCTTACTTACCTACACGTCATTAGTTAGATGGAGACTCTTGCGATATGTAGACCGCACCAATAACAACGCACGAACGAATGGCACGATACAATACCACAGAAAGAAAGCGCGCCGTTTGCAAAAGTTAAAATAAAAAAACTGAAAATAAGACCAGTAATATTTAATGCACTCGGTCGAGTTAGCCAACCCTCTACTTCGCATATTTTATGCGACTAATACGGCAAAATAAATTTAATGCGCTTGGTCGAGTTCCGAGTACGGTACAAATCTCGGCGCACACCAGAAACGTTTCTTCTCGCTTCGGGACCGTTAGCAACCAGAAGTTGGTTACATCGTTACATCGAAATTAGCATATAAGCAAATTATATTATAGGATGTTTAGTACTGTCAGATGTCAGAAACCTATTTCACATACTTCCAAATATTTTTACCCATTCTCACTGCAATACATCTCGGCATCTGTAATCCTCACTAATTTTGCAACGGAAGCCATCAGGGGCAGATGCTACCCAAGAAATAATCAACACCAACTGCTTTTTTCTAGCAAAAAAGGTGCCGGAACTCATATATTGTTAAGATTTTTGTTAAAATCTAATTAAAAATTAAATACAGTTTCTCATTGTTCGCCCGTTAGTTTTATCTTTTGCCAACAAGAAACGAACTATGGCTTAAAGTTACGCCATAGGCCTACAACCAAACTGATTAAAGACTCAAGCTATTAGTCCTAGTGGAAATTGATAGGGCCCTATTTTAAATTTTTATTAACAGTATGATCTAAAGATTTATAAGCTGTATACAGTAACGTAGATCCCCGAAAATGGAATTAGCCTACTTGTGAACATTGAAAGGACAGCTGCCGAAAAGGTGTCGGAACGCCGTTCCGGTGCATTCCGCCAGAAAAAAAGCACTGTCAACACCATTTACTCAATAAGAAGAAGATGATACATCAATCATAATATCATGAGCATAGACAAGAGCTGCAACAGGAGAGGCCAACTGGACGATCTGCTGCTGCTGCAGAGATAAATTCCAAAGTAAATTGCATCAATCTATCTTCTATAGATCTATTTAGAATGATATGAATGTGAAAATGGATTGATGCATTCCATTCATCATACTAACCCATTTGTAATGCACAACATGCTTATCTTCTTGAAATTGAATGCGGCACAATATTCCCATCTGTGTATTTATTATTTTTATTTATTTATTTTCTAAATTTGAAACTAACGCAAGGTCACACCACATGCATTGTGTCACATCTGATGCTCACTTACTGGATATACATTCGCTTAAAAGTCGAGATGAAGTATAAGTTGCCCGCTAAACGTTCGACCTTGAAAAGAGAAACCTTGGTGCACCCAATTAAGAAGTTGATGTGTGTTTTTACACGTACTTCTCTGGACAGTTTACAGTCCGTGAAAAGTAGCAGAGGTTCATGTCAGAGAATGAGGAGTGACCAATGACCATGTTGTATCACGGAGGAGTGAGACAGAGCACAACAGATATCATCATGTTGCAGAACGAATAGATGTACAATCGGGTGATGATGACACACAAATGCACAGCTCTCTAAGGTATAGAGGGTGGAGAGCAAAACTGGCCAGGAAACAATGCATCAATCGGTCCTGAATTCAGCAGCTAGGCTAATGAGCAACTGGAAAACGAATGATCACATCACACAATTGCTTGGGGTTGTGCTGCATTGGCTCCCAGTGCAGTATTGTAGACCATAACTAGTTATGCTGGTGTACAGGTCCATTCATTCATTCATTCATTCTAAGCATTTACACAGTGCCCCTTCAAGAAATTACTCAGAGGCGCTCAGCTCAGTCCATTCACGGTATGGCTCCAAGCTAATTTAGAGCGTACTACATAGGCATGTCTGTGTCATCATCCAGATCGAAATATGAGATTAAAGTCAACCTGAAATCAAAACCCACTTTTGTGATCATGCATTCTCTGTTGCTGAACACCATTCCAAATGCAACCACTGACTCATTAAAGTCCAATCTCAAGATATACTGTTTCAGAATAGTTTGTCCTTTGAGAGATACATAGTTTGTCAAAGCGTCCTTGTAATGGCATCTGACGTGTTACGGCACTTTAAAAATTGCTGTTGTCATCAACATCACCGTCAGTCTTT
Organism: Dendrobaena attemsi; assembly: GCA_034693945.1. Taxonomy (NCBI): domain Eukaryota; kingdom Metazoa; phylum Annelida; class Clitellata; order Crassiclitellata; family Lumbricidae; genus Dendrobaena; species Dendrobaena attemsi. The sequence continues at coordinate 14,651 of JAQFXW010000081.1, read as the reverse complement.
TGGCGCCATCCTGGAAAATGTCCATCGTGTTTTAAATGCCTTTAAAAATTTAGTGTCAGATGAGTTTCACCATTTCACAAAATAAAATAAAATCAAATACACTATTTTGAGCAAAACGCCATCAATTCAATCCAACATGTACAGACATGACTATGAATGGGCTTATATCGGCATAAGTACAAAGGTTCTAGCTTACACATTATCCTATACCAGGGTTTAACTTATCTGCATGTAGTTTCTTGATCTATGATTTAACCGGATTGTCAGATCTGGGCAGAACGTGACCCATACTACCATACTCTTTACTGAGTAGTCCGCCTAATCATGCATTCCACAAGCATTCTAACCGATCCTTCATTTCAGCCTCATCCATCAAACCTTTAGCTGGGTAGAGCTTTACAAAGAAGCCCCATAGACAGAGACTGATTCCTTCAGCAAAGTCTTTCACTTCAAAATAACTCCTGGCTTACATCCTGTCACATTCGTTAAACAGCCAAGGATCACATTCGTCCAACATCAGTATTTTTAACATCAGAACTTGTGCTTCCTTCTCCTGTAGTATTTACAGTTAGAAACTATGCAGGTTCAATGTTATTCATACTATAGAAAAAAAAACAATGCTGGTGCCACAAGAGCCTAGACTAAAAAAAAATCAAAGTCTAGCCATGAAAAAAAGGGCAAGCACATAGTTAAAACCAAAGATAAATAAGAACTCTTGTTTTCTTTGCGATGTATGGTAAAGTTTAAAGTTGGCACAATCTCATTTAAATCAACTACATATTTCAGCTATATCTTGAGCAAATCTTTAGTTCACTTTGCCAAATAATTTTAAAGAATTCTCTGCTTTATATTAATTTCTTATTTCCTTTTCCGCATGGATGAGATGTGCAGGATGATCTCTCGTTGAAGCGTCATCATCTGATCTCCGATGGGAAAGTTGCTGCTCTTTAATGCAATGGATTCAGTCGACATATAGTAATCTCTACTTTATTGTCATATTCAAATTTTGGTTTCAAAATTGACTCAAATTCTTACTAAGCAAAATACTAAACTTTATTATTGTTGAGGGTTGCAAATAAAAGGACAGCTTATGTTGGTTTTGGAATAACCTCGCTGCAAACAAATAAACTTGGTTCATGTCAAAGAAACCTATTAATGGCCTTAGCAATTAACACACCATAGTCCTAGCACTCACTTCAATTGCAGCTATCACTGATTGGTGATTGCTCCTCACACTGTCCAACTGATCTCTGCACTCCCTCAGTGATGTTGTAAGTGTCGGAGCTGTTGCTTCTGGAACACGATTTCTAGGAGTGGATGGCTTCGGAGAAGTTCGCGTCTGCGTTCTAACAAACACCAATTCAAAACAGTAAATGCCTAACAAAGAGCACAAGATGTTTACACTTGTTTAACAGTTGAAGCTCAAGCTGCACAAGAATCACGCATGGTGACTTAATACTCCTCAGGCCTCCATCCATTCAGGATCAATAGCTGGCAGGTGGAAGAACTGTCCTGAAATTTGTCTGCAGTCTATATCCCCATTAGGAATCCAATTCATTCATAGGCAAAAACTATTGTAAATTTGTAATGCGTATACTGAAAATGTAAGACCAAACTAATTGCTTCACTGGCTTTTGCACATTGCAATGGCAACTTTTGACGTTTAAGAGTTGATTTTGAGACAAGTCGAACTATCATTTCTATGTTGAGCCATTGAACATATAAGGCAAGATTGTCTAGCCCTTGGACAACATATTTAAAACTTAATAATGACAATAAAGTACTTTGACTGAATACCTACCTACTAAAACTGCTGTCAGTTAATTTCATAAACAAAACTGCAATGTTTTATTGATGATAATATGATAACGGTGTTGAAGATTATACCGATGACAATAATCTAACGGGTGATGACAAAGATGATAGCTACCTAGTAGGTCGTGCCTGAATTGAATTTTCAACCGTTCGACTTGTCATCGGTGGTGAACTCGACGTCTGACTAGTACTACTAGTCACATGACCATTCTTACTGAACCCAGAAGAATTCTGAAAAATCAAGTTAACTTCAGCTAAAAAATAAGGTAATTTTCTGTAAACACTGGCAAAGAAATCACCAATCTTATAAATTAACCAGGGGTTTTGCCCATCATAATATGGTGGATAGCTTTGATGCCCTTTGTGCTTCCTTGGCCTTCAGATGGTGTGCCAGATTGAGGAAACAGACTTACTCACTAACCTTAGAAAGACTTGTCAGTGTGTAATCTGCTGTCTAGCTGGTTGTGTCATTGCAGTGCCACCTTAAGTTCTAGCGCCATATATGGCAATGGGGTCAAATCAACAGGCCTGTATAGTATGTATACACCTGTGTCTAACGCTTATTGAGCATGTCTTTCTTTATGACCATCCATGTATCGTATACAATAAATATAGGAATGTCTATCTAGCCAGCTGTGTCAATGCCAGACAATGCAATGTATTTATCATACATGTATATACAGTTCTGTATATATTAGAGATGCAATACGAATGGCAATTTTGAACAATTCAACCGATACGCATTACGACAGTGAAGGTCGGAATTTATTTTATGCATTGTAATCGTTGTTCTGGCTTGGATTTGGTGGCTGTGTTGTACCTTGTCTCAAAGATATACATCAATTGAACTAGGTTAAAGAAATACCACTATGCTAATTTGCTTTCTTGAAAGCAATGTTTCTGAAATAACGAATTTCGAGGCAGCCATGTTGCAAATTATGTTACAGACACAGGATGTCATCACAAATTATTATGATAAATTTATTCATTGCTCCTCAATGTAAAGCCAATGGTAGCGGCACACAAGTGGACGACAAATGTCTAATCAGTCTTCAGTTGTTCAGTATTCTAACCACTGGACCATAGTATTCTAACCACTGGACCATAATGCGCAATTCTCATAGACACAATTGTCCAATAATGAAGCACATTCACCGCAGTCCATAGCGAGGCAGTACTGAACCCTTTGTATTAATGAGAAAAAATTGGCTAGCAGCTGGCACTATCAACATCATATTTACTTCTCTTCCAAAAAATCAGAAATGAGAAACGGACAGATATGGTGAGAAGAGTTCAAGCAGAAATTTCTGGGAATGTCCATGGTAATCTATAGCCTATGAATTCCTACCATAATCAGCATAGAAAATGCCTTTTATGGCCAGTAAGTCACCATCAACAGGGACTGTTGTGGCTCATGATTTATCTCAGATTTTACACATTTAAAGGACATTTAAATCAGCTTCAAAATGCTCTCACTACATTTGTAAAAAAACTCCACTTCCACATTTCTTTCATTTGTATTCTGGCCTTTTGCTGAATTCTCTGCCAACTACTCGAAGCCCTTCATGGACTAAGGAGAGATGCAGCGAAGCTACGGATCAGTGCAGCCAAGAGAAGAGATAAATCAGATTTTCATCAAAGCCCAAGCAATCCTCATCAAGTCAGCCAGAAGAACTTCACCCGACTCGAACTTATCAATAATTGAGCGGGAATCTTCTTCGTGGATTCTGTTTGCGAGCACGCCTGCTCAGTTTCTGTCGCATGGTCCATTACATCATTCAGTCCTCAGACCATTCTTGCTCAACAGAATGTGAGAAGAAGGCCAAATATTTCTTTAGTCAATTTTCAGTCATTAGACGCCTACTTTTTCAACAAGGCTCTTATTGATGTCAGTTTTCAGCAACAGCCTAATGTGCTACGTTGGAATCAATAACAATAACAATAATGATGATTTAATCGTAATGCCACAGCTTTCAGAGGCACATTGCCAGATGGTCATGAAACCTGGGACAAGGACTGATTTCTCAGAGATAACCTGCTTCACTCCTAAACATAATTTTTCTGTTTCTGAGGGACTAACAAAAGTAATAATAATAGTCTTCGTCAATTAGCATTCAAACTGACACAACGCAGTATGATCATAGAAATTCAATGAACGGATGATCACAAGTTATTACAGAAGTCGAATTTAACTGTCTGCAGTCATCCATCCTACATCTCACTTTACCAACTCCGCTTTGCAAAAGAAGGCTGAGTCAATCTCTGGGAGATCTCCTGTGGGAAATTAACCAGATCTTATGCATTTTTTTTACGCATTCGTTATTCACATAAACCCCCTCTAAATCAATAGTAAAACTGTTCTAAAACCATCTCAATGGAATGCAACATTTTGCCAGTTTCAGCTGCTGTCTGCTACTCTGCTGCAATGGAAAATTACAATTTAGCAGGAATTCGAACAGCCACTGTGACATGCACTACTCTTGCGTCTCAACTGCACATAGTACAATGAACTCAGTGCTTAAGAACAGCTTTCTTAATAAATATTTGTAGAATATCATAAATTGCATCGTCTTTTTAGTTGAACATTTATGTTTTACAAAAGAGGCAAGAAGTCTTTAAAAGCCATTGTAGATATGGTCAGTCTTGTTGTCAAGACTTCAAACCTCAATACCAAGACTAAGACCTTGAATCTCAAGACCAAGACCAAGGCCAAGACTTTCATTCTCAAGACCAAGACCAAGACTTTTAGTGTCAAGACCATTCAAGACTTTTGAAATCACTCGTACAGACACATGATGAAAAAATTTTATGTGGGTGTTTTAATGAAAAATAAAACAATCTTTTCTTTCGAATAAAGTTAAACAGATTCCGATAATAATTATTTCCCAAAGTCTGTCACATGAAATACAGTCTATTTCTGTTGTATTTTATAAACACCAAATCACTAACCATTTTTGACCAAACTATTATGTGTGGCCTCATAAAAATCTCACCATGAGAAAAAAAGAAAAAAACATTCTACAAGTGCAGAAGTGAGAAGTCGCTGGTACACAAAGATGCACAAGTCGTGTCTTTAAAATCATCCCATATTTGGTTTCTCATTATATTATTATAAGATTTGACAGACGGACACTCACAAACACACATACATAATATATAATGTATATTATAATAGAAAGGTATAGAGCGAAAGCATTGAAGTAAAGTCTGATCCAGCGGTCCTAGTAAGGAAATTTAAGACTGAAAAATATAATCCATTGGGTTTGCTAATAATCCAGTGAGCTTATAATAATTATTATTGTTCAACGTTTCATTACCCTACGATAACATTATTTTTTGTTGTAGGACAAAAATTAATCAATCTAAATTTCATCCATTATCTTATCTTGATACAGTCACAGTTTTTCCGAGATGCACGAAGGCAGCAGAATGTCTCTTTCTCATAATATCTTATTTTCGCCAGTTTGTCAAGATATCGCACGAGTTCACCATGCACTTCCTTCACTATATTTATCAACATCAACTTCTCACTTTTTCAAAACGTTCTTCAAATACTTCAGTGATATTATGTCAGTTTCGGGAAATTTACAACTATTTGAACAGCTTTTCGTTTCTCATTTTCCTCATATAATTATAGTTATAAGTTTACGCGTCTCCTTTAAATTCAGTTCACTGTAAATTTTGCAAAGTTCTTCATTTTCAATTTCCTTGTACGTTATCAGTTGCAACTGGCTGCTATAATTGTTCAAACCGTTAAATTTAATTTAATTAATTAAAATCCGTTGAACCCGATAAACCGTTTTAGCAGTGTGTTTTCCATACAGTTTTCAAAGGTTTTTCTTAAGCTTCAGAATTCGTTATTTTGATGTTATTTTTATGATTTTCGGAAAATATATATTTGTGTTCGAGCATCTTCTTTAGTCTGTGTAATCATTATATTTATAATTTACCAAAATATCGCACTTTTTCGTTCTATTATCCACATTCATCTCCTTTCCTTTGGTTCACCATGCAGTTGGAATAGATTCCTCAGCTGTTGTTCATTTACTTTCAGACTTCCTTATTCAACGACAGACCGTCTTTGCGTCCACTCCAATCCCCTTTCCTGGCACTTCCACGCGACTGAAAGAGTGACGACGCATGGCAATGGTTTCGGTAGCCGGGAGGGCCGTCGGCTGGGCCCCTACAGGGAGCGTTAAACCGGGGGGTCCCGTTGCCCCCAACCGACGTCGGTCCGCAGGGAAACGACACCAGCGAAAGGCGATGACGAAACTGTTGCGGAACTGATCGTTGGTGAAGGCGTAGAGGATGGGATTGATGGCGCTGTTCGAGTAGCTGAGGACAGTGAAGATCTGGAAGATGAGAACCTCCCAGGACGAAAGAACTCGACGCTGACCAGATATCAGGTAGACCTACAACGGTAGGTTTAACACTACTGCTATATACCATCGAAATCTACAGCAATTTGGTTTTGTCGGGGCGACTGGCGAGATGAGTCATGTGTGACTTCACCGGTAGCCCGCCACTGAATTTTTATGTTAATCAATCAATCAGCTCAAATTTATATAGCGCTCCTTCAAGATATCTACTCAGAAGCGCTCCGGACCCAGGCTAAGCGAAAGTAAGTAGATTTAAGTAGGGCAAAGTAAGGAGTAGGGGACGCTCGTGGGAGGCTCCGCAGCTCCACAGATAGCCCGTTTCACGTGCTGGGGCCAACTGTGTGTTATAAGTTTTTTTGATATTTTTATTTTTGGCGAAGAAATAAACTACTTACTTGCTTATTAATAGTCAGTGCAATGCAGGATTTTATATCTATGTGGACGAAGCAATTATCATTTTAAGAAATTTCCATAGAGAACTTCGTGATACGCTATAGGACAACGGCGCCATATAAATTACTGCTTTTTTGCATTGTTATTAAATGCTATAATTATTTATTATTATTACTACTATTATTTTCTGATTATATTATCATCCTCAACATCGCTACCATCGCGGTAACCACCATCATCATTATCACCATCATCGTTATAATTACCATCATCATCACCATCATCATCATCATCATCACCGTCACCATCATCAATGTTGTTCCATAGGCTTTAACGATAAGAATTATTACCCAATTGTTAATATTAATTATAATAAAAAAAAACATAAATTGTTTGCAAACCAATAAATAGATAAAGCACACAATTGTTTCCAAATAAAAAATTTATTACAGTTATTTTATCATCATTGCTATTTTAACATAATAGTGTTACCATCATAATTTTCACGATCAGAGGCGTAACTTTGGTCTAAAAAGTGAGGGGTACAAATTTTTATCCAAGTTTCGAACTTTGGTCAAAGTGGGAAGGGGGGGGGGGTACCAATTTATTCTCCAAAGTTTCTTGCACATAGACTTGTTGGACATAGGCCAAGTATAATACACAGATCACACAACGATCAGTTGATTACGATACACGTAAAAAGTAAAGGTGAAGTCAAACTTAAAATACAATTCAAAAATATGGAATGACGTTTTTTAAATTTTCTGTTAGAAAAAGTGGGGGACGGTACCCCACTTCAAAAAGTTTGGGTACGTATACCCCTCGTACCCCCCCCACCCACAAATTACGCCTATTGTCAAGATAATTAATAATAAACTACTAAATGTATGACACTATTTTACAATATACGACATTTGAAGCAATAGCGTGCACACGGGTACCGACGTAAAGTCTTAAGCCTCTGAATCCCTGGTCTGCAATGATTTCCTTTGAGACCCAATTGAGCAATATATTAGCGTCAGATAGAAATAAGTACAGAACTAAGGAAAATGAATGATGCAGAGGAAATAATTCTACGTTCAGCCTACCAATCCATTAGTTCTAGTCACCGGTATTCAGTCCAAGAAAGAGGGTTGTCGGACTTACGTCAATTGGAATTGTAGAATCATAGAGGCGTTAGGCCTAATATAGTAGTTTTTTTATTAATTATCGTGACTATTATGATGGTAACAATATTAAAATATTGTGTAAAATAATTATCACTATTGAAATAACGAAATAACGAAGATAATAAAATAATTGTAATAATTGTAATAATTGTAATATTTTTATTTTAAAATAATTATTGTTTCCAGATTTTATTATTATTATTTTTTTATTTATTATTGCTTTTATTATTTATTATTTTTTTTTATTTTTATTTATTATTTGTTTATTTTCTTATCTGTTTGTAACTAATTTATAGGCCCTATGTATTTCTATTATAATTATCTGAGCGATGCTGACTGATTTAGGTACAGTAGGAGATACGGTTGGTCACAATTGAACGATTCATAAACATCTTATGTTTAAGACATCATATTTTCGAGAATGGAAAGCCAATGTATATTATTTATGTTCGCGGGTTGTACATGCTCGACTTCCGAACCGCATTCGTTAGGAATCGAGACAACGAATATTCCCGACTCCCTCTATGCACAGCTTCACCACCTTTGACATAGTCTTCAACGCCGCATTTATCAGACGTCCTCTCTTATTCAGAACATTAGCAACAGCCTACTTATAAACTATTGCTCCATCTCATACGTTCTGTTTGTCTTTCTGTCCGTCTAGACCTATCTGTCTGTCTGTAAGTTTGTCTGTCTGTCTGTCTGTCTGTCTATCTGTCTTTCTGTCCGTCTGTCTGTCTGTCTGTCTATCTATAGACTACGTTTGTCTGTCTGTCTGTCTATCTATAGACTACGTTTGTCTGTCTGTCCTTCTGTCTGTCTGTCTCTCTGTCTATCTATAGACTACGTTTGTCTTTCTGTCTCTCTGTCTGTCTGTCTGTCTGTATATCCGTCTGTCTCTTTGTCCGCAAGAAAGACACAGATAAATAAACGAACAAAATGAAATATATTATATTATATACAGAGTGGAAGTAACGTCTAAGTTTTTGTTTTTCGGAACGCCAAAATGTCAGACAGAAAGCTTAAGTCTTTCTTGTTTTCCGTATATTTCACTCTGCTAATGACCTGTGTCTTTCTGTCGATTTGTCTACAAGTCTGTTTGTCATAAAACGGATTGTTTCCAGTAAGTCAACGCAGAGTTTTAAAATGCTATGTTAACCATCAAATAAATAATTACTTAACAAATCACATTAACTAAATTCGCATAGAGTAACATGTTATAATAATTTATTTAATAGTAATTAATAAAAGCAAAGTTAATTTAGCTAATATAGAGTAATAACTGTTAGAATCGAGTGATTAGTGATACAATTAGGCCTACCAACAAAATTAAGTTGATTTCGACAATCAAGAGTTTTAAAATATGACGAAATCATTCAATCAATAATAATTATTTCTTGCTTCTTAATTTATTCTCATGTTTCTATAGACCTACAGCCCCTTTAAGTCCACTACTCAGAGGCGGTTCCGACTACAACCAGGAGATGTGCCGGAGTTTACACGCCGAAGCACCACGATCAATTGTTGAGTGATTGACTTGTCAAGGTCCCTATGCATGTGTATGATTGTATGTATGTATGTATGTATGTATGTATGTATGTGTGTATTTCTATACCGCTTCTTACAGTCCGCTACTATTCAGAGGCGGTCCCGGCTACAGCGCGAAGGTGTGTCGGAGTTTTACACGCCGAAGCGCTTCAGCAATTGTGAGTAAGGAACTTGCTAAAGGTCCTTAAGCGGGGGTGGGATTCGAACGCGCAACCTTTCGGTTGCAAGGCGGCGACCTTCACCTCTATACTACCACGTCCAACAAAGCATGTCTTGGGTCTGAATCGAACCTGCGACTAGTCGAAGACAAAGCGGCGACTACCCCACTGCGCCACCACCCTCTCCGCAAATAAAGATAATTAAAGATAATAACAAATAAAGTTAATTAGGTCGATTTTAGAGTAGCCTACTGCTCTATGTTTAATCAATCTTTACCTGAAAAGCCCAATGCGGCGACCAACAGACAGCGTAGACGACAACGATAAGAAAGACGAGTCTCGTGATGTTACGTCTCGGGGGTCGTCTCGCTCCGTCTTTCCCTCCTCCGCCCGACCCACCTCCACCTCCCCTCTTCCTCCTCTGACACCTGACGGCGTTCGACCGTAGCTTCAGCACGAGCAGCGAATAGAGCAGCGAAATGACGACCGCCGGAACTACGTAGCCCAGCAGAAACGTATAGACGATGTATATTTTCATCGCCGTCGACGCCTTATCGATGGGCCACTCGATCGTGCAGCTGTAGTAGCCGATCCTACCGGAAGCCGGTACGCTGTTCGCGAACATGACAATCGGCGTCATGGCAACGAACGACAGAGCCCACGTCACGATGATGACTAGGGTGGCGTTGCGAGGCGTTCGGTACAGCTTGCTGCGTATGGGAAAGTAGACGGCTATGAAGCGATCGGCGCTCATGATGGCCAGCGTGAAGGACCCGGTGAACATGTTGACGCAGGTCATGATGTAGTAGATCTTGCAGAGAACGGATCCGAACAACCACTGGCGAACTATCGACGTCGTGATGATCATCGGCAGACCGAGAATGAAGATTCCGTCGGCTAACGACAGGTTGAGGATGAACTTGTTCAACACCGTCTTCATGTTTGAATACCTGGAGTAATGGTGACAGAGTCGATAGTATATTGTATTTTTGTATTTTTATACCGCCTCTTACAGACCACTACTACTCAGAGGCGGTCCCGATGACAACCCGCAGGTGTGTCGGAGTTTTACACGCCGAAGCGCTTGAGCAATTGCGAGTGAAGGACTTGCTAAAGATCCTTACGCGGCGGGTGGGATTCATCTGGGCTGGAATAACAACTTTGAGAGTCCTGTTCAGTAAAGATTGTGGGGGACCCGAAGCCTCGAAACTCTAACAAGGACACAATCTTGCTCGCATTGCAAATTTAATAATGAAGTTTATTTATTGAAATGATTAATTTTGAACAATTTATTCCGGGTTTTCTCTCAATCAAAATTGTTCATCTGTTGTGTGGGCCCATAAAGTGTGGGCCCTTGTTCAGCTGAACGTGTTGAACATGCCTTAATCTGGTCCCGATATTTAGTCATTTATTCAGCAATTTATGGGGCCGATAGCATTTCTTTGCGGTAGCTAATCAGAGGTGCTCCCTAGACTACAGTAACTGTGTAGCACGGTCAAAGAGAACAGTTTCTAAACTATGGGCCTATCATCAACGTATGTTATATTTCCCACTCAAGCCGCTGCCTAGGGACCTTGGGCAAGTCCTTCACTCACAATTGCTCGTTGCGCTTCGGCGTGTTAACTCCGAGACACCTGCAGCAGTAGTCGGGACCGCCTCTGAGTAGTAGTGGACTTTAAGAGGCGGTTTAGAAATACACACATACATACAATAACAGAGTATACTGCTGCTGTCCTTACAAAGTTCAGAATTGCACATCAAAGCCCGGAATAACTTATTTACTTATTTATTCACATATTGTATACCGCCCCTTCAAGTCTCCTACTGCTCAGAAACGGTCTCGACTACTGTAACAGCCCTTAGGTGTATCAGAGTTTAAACGCCGAAGCGCCACGAGCAATAATTGTGAGCGAAGGCCTTGCCAAGGTCCGTGTACGTGGTGGTTCGGGATGAAAATTGAATCCGCGATCCTTCGGACGCAAGGCGGTGACTCTCCCACTGCTCCACACACGCCCCACGATGAACCGTTGGTGGCCTGGATGAGGTAATATAATGATGTGTGGCAATCTTTTCGCGTACGCCTAATTGACGATTGATTGATCAGACATTGTTTGGTAGACCTACATCGTCTTTATCGTCTTCATCGTTTGTGCTGCAGTTCTTCTGTCGTCCTTAGTATTCATTAGACGTCGAATAAAGAAATCAACGTATAGTCCTATAAACAAAATTGCTTTGCCGACGGTGACTCCATTCGATTATAATTATGCAGAGCTGCAGCACGTCTCTGCATAAACATCCATTCCAGGTCGTAGTTTTTATGGTTCTGGTGTGCACAGTGTGACCTGGTTGCTCTGCCGACCAGAACTCACGGATACAACATGCATGGAAGCGCTACAGTGGCCGGTCAATATTAAGTTTCGAATTAGGATGCCTAGCATCACGCAATATTTATTTATTCACACATTTCTATACCTCCCCTTCAATTCTCCTACTACTCAGAAGCGGTCCCGACTACAGCCCGGAGGTGTATCGGAGTTTACACGCCGAAGCGCAACGAGCAATTGTGAGTGAAGGACTTGCTCAAGGTCCTTATACGCGGTGGGTGGGATTCGAACCTGCTACCCTTCGGTTGCATGGCGGCGACCTTCACCACTACACTACCGCGCCCCACAAAGTAACAGCAAGGTATGTCTAGAATAACGCACGCACACATCGAAACACAATCATCAATCTCTCTCTTTCTCTGCTCACCTATCGACTCTTTGGCTATTAATTTCTCCATTCCACCTCTAGTTCCTCCTTTGATTCCTGAATAATTATATTCCAAATTTAATATTTCGTTGTTCGTTGTGCTTTCGCTCTATACTTGCTGTTACTTTCAAGCTGTTCGATATCTCTATCTTATTCAATCGGGGCATGGATCGTATCGTATCGAAACATTTGTATAGCGCCTCTCGTAGGGTCAACCGTTCAGAAGCGCTTCCAGTGCGCAAGCTTTTAAAGTTGCTGATGGATGCAAGGGACGGATTGAATCTGTCTGAACTTATAGTCTAATTTTCGTAATAGTACGTCTGCTGTCCATTACATTATAACCCATACGTCTCCTATACATCTAGGCCTAACCTGGCATTCATCATGGTAGCTATCTTCCTTTCCGATTTATGTTACTTCTTCTTCTTCCATTTAGACTTCTATCCCGCTTTTCCTATTTCCTTCAATCAGTTTCTTTTCAATTTATTTTTCCTCTGCATACCGTTCTTATTCATTTCCTTCCTTCAAATCCGTAATTACGTGATTTGGGATCCCTTCGTTACCTCTTTGCTTTCGCTCCCTTAAGTGTAATTCCTTCCCCCAAACTTTCTTCCTTCCATACGAGTCAATTCCATCCTTCGTTTTTCCATTTCTTCATCTCTTTAGACCGTTATATCTCTTTGTCCGTCAGCTAACCAGGCTACCCTATGTTTCACTAATAGCTGTCCGAGTATTCGTTTGTTCGTCTGCCCTACCATAATCTCATTCCAAGTATTGCTGGGCGAACGATATAATATATATAATAATATATATATAAATTATATATATATAAATTATATATATTATGTCTTCATTGACTTGTATGACCCTTAATTAATTCAAGTGCCTCCAATTACTAATAGAGGTTTCAAAATAAATTTATCCATCCACACACATCAACTCCAAGGCCTCTTCTCACGTGCAAGGACCTGAACTATATACGACCTTGCCGTAGAGGCCTATATGCCATACATATACACACAGCACTGTCACATAAGTGATTTATTGCGTATATATTTTGTAAGATTAATATTGAGCCCGAATCGAGTAAGCCTATGCCCACTACTCTTAGTATTTGTTTATAACGGTAAGCCTATAGAAAACCAAATTAGACCATCGAATGGCCAAATATAACTGAGTTAGGTATACATTTTGCACATTGTGGCGTAAATCATGGGGGGCAGAGGGGGATTCCTCCCAAAGTTTTGAGTGTGGGGGACAGCAATGCTGTCTCTCCCCCAAATATTCAAGTTTCCAAGCTTCTTAAAACGTAAATTGGACAGAGTGTATACGCTACTTTTCGTGCACAGAAACTCAAAAAGTTTCGCACCCACGCGCGAATAGACTTTCGCCAGCTCTAAGGTCTACTTCATGTTTAATACCTCAGATTATGCCGTAGCTATAGTCTTACATACACTAAACATTAAATAACACACATAGCTATGCTCTCCACAACGGCCATTGTGCACAAGGGGCTCAGGGCTGTTACAGGTAGGCCTACACGTTTAACTGACCTCACAAAATAGTTTATTAATACACTCATAAAGGGATGAAAATATCGTATTATGATCGAATGCATAATATATACAATCCACTCCTCTTCTTGCCAACACAACTTGATGCCCAATCAATCTTTAACTATGAGCTCCAATCTACTCTTCAACAAGATGCTTTATGCTTTCGCTCCAAAGTACCAAAACCTGTGTCTGACCGCTAGCCATCTGGTTCGACGAGGACGTTTTCGACGCTCTAAGGATCCGGTCGACTATCTCATCTGGATCAAACAACTATACGCTCGCTGGGATCCGGACAACTACCCCTTGGACAATTACACCCCCGACAATTACCCCCGGACAATTACCCCCGGACAATTACCCCCGGACAATTACCCCAGGACAACTACCCCACGGACAACTATCCCCCGTGTCAAGGCTGAATGTAAAGCAAAAATCAAAGTTCGCGGGGAAGATATTGTGGGTCGGCTTCACGAACATTCTCATGGACCCGATGCTGCTCGATTTGAGGTTCTCACAGCACTTCAACGAATGAAGAATCGGGCACAAGAAACGCAAGAGATGCCGCAGCAGATCATCACGCAGTCTGTTTCCACCATGGGATGCGATGCACAAGCGAAGCTTCCTACCATCCATCATTTACGTCGCACTGTGAGACGTCAACGTGAAGCTGTGAATAACCCGCTTCCTGATCCACTGTGTGCCGACGACTTTGAAATTCCAGATCGATACAAAGTTACCCATGATGGTCAAGACTTTCTCCTCTTCGATTCTGGACAAGGTATTTACGTTACAATGTGTCTGCTTCTGCTCACAATCGGGATGCTAAAGACTTGCATTATCCGTGTCTCAAAGCATTTAATTATAACTTGTATTACTGCATTT
>JAQFXW010000080.1:0-25794 GCA_034693945.1 Dendrobaena attemsi | reverse complement strand
TCCTCTTCCTATTCCTCGTCCTCTTCTTTCTCCTCCTCTTTCTCCTCTTCCTATTCCTCGTCCTCTTCTTTCTCCTCCTCTTTCTCCTCTTCCTATTCCTCGTCCTCTTCTTTCTCCTCTTCTTTCTCCTCTTCCTATTCCTCGTCCTCTTGGTCCTCATTCTGTCCGTCGTCCTGGCCACCTGACTAATTGGCCAATATGATCCATATGTACGGAGGGAATAGACGAACTGACTGAGCAATGAGGTCACCATCAACAGCAGAGAGTCCGATCAGATATGCACAACATCAATCCATGCACAACCCTCCATCCCTCCCTTCCTACACTCCGGCTTATTGTCTCTGTCTCCCTCTGCTTATCTGCCTCCGTTCGCCTCTGCCTCAGACTGTCTGTCTTTCATTCCTTCTCTCCATAACTATCGCTCTACATTCTGCTGTATGTCTCTATATTTTCTGTCTGTCTGATTGTTTGCTTGTTTGCCCGTCTGTCTGTCTGTCTGTCTGTCTATGTCTCTGTCTGTCCTAATTCGATAGAAAGGAACGGCAGATTTTCTGCGTCTCTCGATCACTCTGCCTACATTAACATTCGCAATGGTATACAGTAACCCAAGTGATGATAATAATATGGCAATGGTAGCAGCCCAAGACCAGTGACGATGATAATAACGTAGAGTTGTTGCGGTCAATGCAAGAAGCATTGCTAACATTTCGGACAGAACAGTTTTAAATGACGACTACTATGACGACAATGCTATTGATGACGACGACGATGATGAAGACCATTTCAACTTGATCTGCACTTTGTCCTTAATTTTCATCGTCGTCATCATCATCATCGTCATTACGACCGTGCAGTACTTTTGTCATGATCTCCATCACCTCATAATTGTTGCATGTCTGCCACTCGTCACTGCGCTGGGGGCCGACTGTCCTGATGGGCGGGAAGGCCCAACAGGCCCCACGCATCAAGCCCTATGACCCACTTCGCCTGACCAACTACATAGTATGATACCCGCCCATCCAGTGCCCACCCACCCTCCCCGCTGACCAGACCACCCACGCGACGTTCAAAGCACGCCGCCGCCTGAAAGACAGTTGATAAAAGCAGACAATGAATGACCAGACGGAAGCGATTCGGTGTGAGGCTGGAACTGTTGTTGGGGGAAAAGTGGGGTGGGATTGGTCGGAATGGGGGAGCGATTGGAACGATTTATGATGGAACGGACAAGTTAACGACGACGTCGAGCGACGAATTTACCTCTCAGGGATTTCGAAAGTCAGCAATTCTGTCTTCACTGGCGGCTGAATCATCAGAACATTTGGAGATGGTCCCCATTGGTCTTCCATAATGACCTGACCTACAATAGCTGACCGTTTAGTCTGCGAGATGATAAATGACCTATCATAGATGACCTATAAGCTTTCCACATGGCCTGACCTATATAATATTATACCGAAGTTGACCCTTCAGGCAGAAAGACAGAGACTGACAAGAAGAGGAAAAGTTAGAGCGAGAGTGAGAGATCAGGAGAAAGACATCATATATCACAGAGAGCGAGAGAGAAAGAGAGCGAGAGAGACAGAGAGACTGAGAGACAAAGAGACAAAGAGAGACAAAGAGAGAGAAAAGGAAGGAGAGAGAGAGAAACTCCGTGAGGCGTGAGAGTGAAGAGAAACGATCAAGTACCAACAGTTAACATCTGTCTGATCAGAGAGACAATTAATAAAAACTCGAGCAATCTAGATTGAAGCAAAATTGTCTCGTGCACAGAAAATCCTCACTACTTTCTGTCTTTGTGTTGAAGGGACGAAAGTGCCAAATGGTTCAGTGAGGATGGACATGGATCTTATAGGTGGAGAGTATATTATGGGTTCGTGTTTTATATGACCTGACGATTGTTGCAGTGAAAGACACTGATGGTTACTGTGCAAGTCCTTAGAAGCATTGACTGGAACTTGGTTGTCGGGTAGTGGCGCTAAATAAATGACTATGGACCCACTGTGTGTGGTGATAGTGATTATATCTCGTGTCTGTTCTCCGTAACACTATTTTTAAAACTCTCTACACTTCTTTAAATCTGGGCTATAATCTCACTGTCTATTTGTCTGTCTGTCCGTCCGTCTGTCTGTGTCTGCCTTTCTGCATCATGTCCACGTATGCTATATTTCTGTGTGTGTATCTTCTTCTCTCTGCTTGACTGTTTGTGTTTATCATTTTAGTGCAATCTGCAGTTTAACCCCTCCATGTCAATTTCTTTTTATTCTTCTGTCTCCCTATATGACTCTCTGTCTGTCTCTATGTCTGTGTGTATGTCTGTTCGATTGCCCTTCTCTCCACTAGGACTATCAGGGACTATTTGACCTGAGGCTAATCGAACTGACCCAACGGACGATTTATCACAGCTGAACTCAATCGACGCAGACTATAAACTCCACGTCGTTACTCGCAACCCAGGACCATCAACCACCGACACTCTTTCTGTCTGTCTGTCTATCAGTCTGTCTGTCATTCTCTCTTTTTCTATCTGCATGCTATTATCTTTGTCTCTCTCTCTGGCATGTTCTCTCTTTCTCTCTGTCTGTTTCTATCAGTCCTCTTTTCGCTATGTCTGCCTTCTGTCTGTCTGTCTGTCTTTCTCTGTTTTAGCGTCTTACTATTTTGGACCCTCAACTGTGGCGTTCATCAGTTCTTCTATAAGTATAAGTGAGTAAGTAAGTATATTTTTTATTAAACCAATATACTTTTTTTATTAAACCGTCATCTGTAGGTGCACACACAAGGTTATAAAAACACGGCTTACTCAAGAACCCAGTTCAACACACGTCTATTCAGTTGAGAGTCGGGTGTACAACGGGGCGTCCATATCTCGCTTCCATGCATCCGCTATATTATACATGTATGTCGTTATGCAAATTATTGCCTGCGATGTTAAAGCCACCACAACGATTGGATGAGAATAGAATCTACAAGCAGCGTCCTAAGCGGACCGGTGACCATCGGAGAACTCCATCGCTCACTGCAGCCTCACAGGAGGAGTTGGGTCGACGGAATATCTTCGTCGTCTGATGACGGACTATTTATAAAAGACAATCGTTTGGTACGCAGAAGAGAGAGAGAGAGACAGACAGACAGACAGACAGACAGAGACAGAGACAGTGACAGAGACAGAGACAGAGAGACAGAGACAGAGACACAGCTTGGGCCCCGTATTCCCCCCCCCCCTATGTTATAGAGAAACAAAAAGAATAATGATAAACTATTGTTTTTAGAAGGAAGCGGCTGAATTGTTTGCCAATCGCTTTGCTCCATTGGACTATTAAGTCTGCAGAGCGCCCCTGTTGAGCTCGCTCGGAGGAACCGCTATATAAATCGAGATTCACATTGCATTTACATTACAAGAGGTAACCGATCTTTGCCAAGACCGCAAACAATGGGTTACGTACGGTCGTAATTAAGCTTCCACTGAATGTTACATTCTATGATCGTGGTCTTGATATAGGCTTAGTAACCTTGATACCTTACCCAGCTGCCTTACTTTAGGCCTATACTATGTGTTTATTTCAATGGCCTCAATGCAATGGCTTCAGACTTCAGAAACTCTACGATCAACTTTTAGCCAACTCACTGACAGCATCTTGATCCATCCATTGCAGGCCTGGAAAGTCCTCGATGGCTATATACGATACACGCACCGTAGACAAACAGGTAAGCTTACAATTACATTTAGATGTAAGGGATTTGGCCATGTTGGAGACAGGCGGTCAATGCGGTGAAGAACCCTCCGGCCAGAGGCGCAGTCGATGGAAGCTCTGAAGGGAGTCTGAGGTCTTGAACAGTGATCACTAACACGTGACCTTTGACCTGAGAGACACACACCGTGGTCTGTCGTCGCCACCGGTCTCTCTCTCTCTCTCTCTCTCTCTCTCTCTCTCTCTCTCTCTCTCTAAGTCGTATAATATAGGAGGAGCGACGACGCTTCGACTCGCAATGACATCCCACTGTCTGCTGGATGCAATTAAATCCGGACAATGATTGGCAGGTGACGAGACTTTCTTATAGAAATTGAGGATTACAGGGCTGTCCGTATGACGGGCGCCCAGGGATGCATGGATGAGGGGGGACCCGAGGTTCCCATCGACCGACAGACGGATGGACGAACGGACGGATGGACGAACGGACGGATGGACGGACGGATGGACGGACGGACGGACGGATGGAAGAACGGACGGACGGAGGGGCTACGGGGAAGGCGACCCTTCGGCGGTTTCTACGGTCGACTGTTTAGCCGAACGTAATCTGGCCATAAATTGCTTTTCCATTTGCTATTCAGTTGACTGCGTCCGAATTCCTCTTTTCCATCAAACGAGGAGAGGATACGCCGCAGGAGAGGGCAGTGGGAGACGGAGAGAAAGAGGGAGACAGAGGCATAGAGGGAGAAAGACAGACGGAAGAGAAGACTGCTGCAACGGTATCGGGGGAAATAGGAAACAGTGAAAAACAGTCTTAGACAGAAAGGAGGAAAGGCCGAGGGAGGGATTGGGAGACGAGGATAGTGCATAGGCCTAAGTGAACGGTGAAAGTTAGACAATTCACAGAAGAAAAATTGGGTGTATTCCAGAACAGAGGAAAATGGAACACAGAGAAGAAAGTATGGGATATAGTCAATGATATTATAGAGGGTCTGTAACTCTTAGAAAAGTGTTGTACTTTCGGTATGAAAAGTCAATGGGATGCATTATTGTTAAGGATAGTACACAAAAGGATACGAAGGATATCGGTATGATGGGATTGAAAAAGAACAGGATTCAAAGCAGTTTAGTGGAGTTGAACATAACAGGATATCAAGAGGTTTAATGGGAAGGACTGGACCAGTAGATCAAGGGCTTCAAATGGTATAATATGATAGAATCGAACTGATATCAAGATATGTATGTATGTATGTGTGTATTTCTATACCGCCTCTTACAGTCCACTACTATTAAGAGGCTGTCCCGACTACAGCACGAGGGTTTGTCAGAGTTACACGCTGAAGCGCTTGAACAATTGTGAGTGAAGGACTTGCTAAAGGTCCTTACGCAGTGGGTGGGATTTGAACCTGCAACCCTTTGTTTGCAAGGCGGCGACCTTTACCACTACATACCACACCCCACCAAAACAATGGTTTTCAGGATCATCCAATTCAAGGCCATCACGTTTAAGAATTGGTAGGAGGACGGACCATTTCTGCGAGGCAGGCAGACAGGCATAATGTTGGCAGATAGTGCAGTCTAATATGCAGCACTTAGTTCATGCTAGTGTTTGCTCTTAGCAGACACTACTTTGAAGAATGCAGTTATCCTACAGAAGTTGCTGACCTGTCGGGTGGCACTGTGGGCAATTCTCCGGTTCTTCGTCAGAATTGTCTCGACAGTCGTCGTGGCCATTGCAAATTTCCC
The DNA here is from genome assembly GCA_034693945.1 of Dendrobaena attemsi. Taxonomy (NCBI): domain Eukaryota; kingdom Metazoa; phylum Annelida; class Clitellata; order Crassiclitellata; family Lumbricidae; genus Dendrobaena; species Dendrobaena attemsi. The sequence continues at coordinate 20,359 of JAQFXW010000080.1, read as the reverse complement.
AACTCGGAATGCAACGATAGTTTCTCTTACATCTCGTCCAAGACGGAGGACATGGCTGCTGACCTAGGGTCAATAGACAATGAACAATGGTACCATGAATATCAAACTATGCTAGGTTCTAGGATGGTGATGTCTAGGCCAAACAACTACTCATCTAGACACTGGTGTTAACCAGCATCTTACTACAATGAAGACATTAGAGATAGGAGAGATCCAAATGTAAATATAATCATATCACACACAAAAAACTTTTTCAATGGCAGTAAACAAGTGCATGAATTTATTGATTCTTAAAGTGTCTTCGACAGTGCATACCAAAATAACGCAGTTTGAAGCACATTTGATGTGATCCTATATATAATTATATTTTCTTTTATTACATCAAAATGACAGACCGCATTTGGTTGGCATAACTGAATAAGAATAATGATAAATTATGATCTCCGTAAGTATGGTGCATGCCTACAGGGTTTCGGCGTTGGTCTGGAGCTGCTTTGAGGGTCTGGCTCCAACCTATCTCCAGGAATTCTGTCGCCCTACCTTTGGGGTACTGCGTCGATAGACCCTCCGTTCTGCAAACCAAGCTGAACTTCTAGTTCCCAACTCTAGGACTGCTATTAGGCAGCAGCGGTCATTTTCGGTTGTTGGTCCTATGACTTGGAACAGCCTGCCTGTCGTACTCCACTTGGTTCCAAGGGGCCATCACACAACGTTTTTCCATCACCTTAAAACTTTCTTATTCCCTCGAGGTTGGGACGAGAGCGCTTCCGAGCAGATTGCCTTGAAGTTGTGCTATATAAATCCTCTGTAATAATAATAATAATAATAATGTATGCAGTTGAGCATTTATACAGCGTTCCTCTGGATTTCTTTAAAGCATTGCATTTGGAATCGCCTTGTATGGGACTTAATTTGCATCATTACTTGACTTACGACAGAACTCCTCTGGATGTTCATCCGATCCGTCGCCACAATCATCGTCAAAGTCGCAGCGCCAAACGTTCGGAATGCAGTGACCATTTCCACAGGTGAACTCTGATGACTTGCATGTACGTGTAGCTGTGAATTTGTAAACAAAAGCAGGTACAAAGAAACAGAAAAGTATTTATGCATTTTGATATGCTTTCACACACAGGAGCTGTGGGTCAATGTGATAGCATGCTCGAGTGTTCTTCGCCCGCAGTTCTTTCACAAAGTCTTAATTATCTTGCTCTATCCAATCCTCCACCTGTCTCACTCTCCTCTTCGCCAGTCACTATATTTGCCTAGGATCTACTAAAACTGATCCATACTGCCTGAATTCCGACATTTTCAATTTATGGTTGAAGGATTAATATGTGTGCTTGAACAGTGCTCCGTTTGTACAACTCCTCCTGATGTAATTATATCTGAGCCTACACCTTCAAGCTTTCTCGTTCTAAATGAAACCCACCTTAGCAGCTGCTCCACCTCCTTCCTCTCTGCCTGTGATGTATTATAATGAGCATCTGCTTCTGAGAGTTTTAAACTTGCATACAACAAGTGGCATATCATTGAATTAATCTGCAATTCTCAAACCTAAATGCTGCCGGTTGCCTCTCGTACTGCAAATAGAATATAACACTATAATATAAAATATAAAGCTGTTGCATAAACATTATACAACTGTTAGCATTCATTTTACTGATATTGCATATACTCTCTCTTCTACCGTTCTGCATGCACAGATGTTTGTGAATATCGGACATATTTGATATATGTCTCAGTCAAGACACTTACCTATCTACAGCATTAATTTGAATTAAGTGTATAGCCCCTAAGGAACTGACACTCTGTTGTAAAAACAGAACAGAGATGCTGAGGACAGCATCAACGATCAACATACTGCAGTGTTCGTTGTGAGGCAGTTCGTCCGATCCGTCTCCACAGTCGTTTGCCTCGTCACAAGTCCATGACGACGGAATGCACTTTCCGTTGCGACAGCGGAACTGCCAAGGCTCGCACTCACGGTTGTCACAGTCAACTTCATCCGAACTGTCGCCACAGTCGTTTGTCGAGTCACAGATCTTGAACGGAAGCGTGCAGTTGAGGTTGGCGCACTGGAACTGACCAGGGGGACAGTGTCTCTCTACTATAGAACACACACAATGTGAAGATGTGTAAAGTAACAGGCAGAAAGAGGCAGGCAAAGACAGAGACTACAAAAACAGAACCAAATATAAATGGGCCAAAACCCATCAAACTGCAAATGCTGCAATCTGATCAATGCGATGGACTAGTCGCATCTGCACTGATGTTATCAATCGGCCGGTTAGACATTCGGGATCCAAATAATTACAGATAGTCTAAAAACCGGCAGAATTGGAAGTCCGTCTGAGTCCACGGTAGTTTTACATTAGGGCTAGTGACCGCTAGTCAAACAGACAAATGTGCACTTGTGCAGCTGTGCACCCAAAGAATTGCGTGTTCTAGGGAGCAATATCTAGAAACAATTGTATAAGATCCATTGCCTAAACATGAATACTGATAGAAGTAGTGCTCATATATAGGATTATATAGATAACATAACTTAATTTACTCTTATCTATTTGACCTAGTAGGTCTACAGATGTATTAGAAGAGCTTGTAGAGACAGGCAGAAAGAGAAGGGGCAAGACAGACAGACAGATGTAGAAGAAAAGGCAACAACAAAACGACAGATAATGAGAGTCAGAGATCAAGAGGTTTGGTAGACAGCAGAAGACAAAAGAGAATGACAGACAGAATGATGGAGAGAGAATAAATCTCCACAGCAACTGACCACAGTCTGGTGGTTCATCCGACCCGTCCCGACAGTCCCTCTCTCCATCACACTTCCAAAGCATGGAGATGCACCTATCGTCCGTGGCACCACATCGGAACTGGCTAGTGGAACAATTGGCCATGCAAGTCTTTCTGTCCTGACCAAGGACAAAGAACTCCGGACAAGCACACGAAAACGTTGAACCGCCTGGAGCAATCAGGCAGAGATGCGAACATCCACCATTGTTGGTTCCGCAAGGATTGGCCGCTGAAGATCAAAGAAATTCATCACAAAGCTCAAAGTCTCGTAATTAAAAATAACATACATGTATATCTTATAGACCAACGTTTTCAAGTGATGTACGCAGACAATTTTGTATCAACTTCTATTGTAGTCACCTAAGCATAATAATATTGTTCTATTCAAGTCAAGGTGGCACTGGAATCTGGCTAGTTGCTTGGTTTGATAATTGACAGTTTCAGCCAGCTCAGCAGATTCCAAATCACATCAGAGTTTCAACCAGTGCAGTGGCTGAGTGGATTCCACATCACAACCAAGGTAAAGCATTATAATAGACTATAATAGGCTGGAAGTAAAGAACAAATCCTGTAATCATCATCCTTCACACTTGAATTATTAAATTAAAGTAATCCCTCTCTGGGGTAAGGTCAGCCACTTGGATCCTCTTCTTCCACTTGTTTCTGTCTCCAGTATCGGAGTAATCTTGAATACAGGGCCAATCCTGTAATGCAATGGTCTCATATCTAGTACCTTGGGATATAAGGATGTTGACATATACAAACAACATCGAGAGGAGGGTCGATACCTTGCCGCTGTCGGAGAGGATGTATGATGTGTATGTCCATCGGACGGTGGGTGATGTTGAGAAGAGTTGACCTTTCAGCTCCAGTGAACCGATTAGCCCTCTCCACACTCAAGTGGTTCCAGTCCGTCCAGTACATCCACTCCTCAAAGATCGTCAGCGCAAAGACATGCGGAACCGTTCCTGCCAGAACCGTGTGGCGATGCTGACCATCGGCATCAGCGAACCTGCATTACGGAAGATCAGAGGTCAAGTTACATTAATATTGCAACGCAAACTCAGTAACTTAACTTTTCTCTATGGTCTAGGCCACTGTCTTTGTATATATTTCTCACTCAATCTCACTCCGACAGAGTAATACTCTCTTGAGTAATAACCTAATAGCCATAGCCATGACGTGATGCCACACCATAGCCATGACGTGATGCCACACCATAGCCATGACATGATGCCACACCATAGCCATGACATGATGCCACACCATAGCCATGACATGATGCCACACCATAGCCATGACGTGATGCCACACCATAGCCATGACATGATGCCACACCATACTGGGAAGGATTCTCCATGTACTGTGCGCTCAAAATTCATATCATGTTCCCAGCTCATATTGTTTACATTAAACAATCAAGCTGCTTTAACTTCTGCCGGCTTTGCAAGCACAGTAAGTGCTCTGCAATGTATATTACTGTTATTACAGTGAATTTATCTGGTGCTCCTTCAAGTCTGGCTACTCAGAAGTGCTCCCAGTTCAATCACGGTCAAATATAATTACACGAGATAAGAATAGATTAGATAGATTTCTTTTTGATGACTTACGAGATGTAGTCAAGATGAGCATCAGCCCACCAGATACGATTCGTTATGTAGTCAACTGTCAGAGCGTTGGGCCAACCAAGGTGTGTGTTCACAATTTCCGACCTCCTTGTGCCATCCAATCCGATTCGTCCAATGTAGGGCGTCAGTCCCCAATCCGTCCAAAACAGATACCTGAAAGAAGAATAAGCATGATCAAAATACAATTTTAAATCAAATATCACTCAAATTTGATCAGTTAATTCAGGAATGTAAATCAAGGTTGAGAATACATGTTAGAGAATTTGAAACATTGTTTGTTTTGTATCCAAGTTCAGCCTTGTCGTCACTAACGTTTGTGATGATGTAAATATGAATTGTGACTGTAGTGACACTAGTGTCCTGTCAAAGCATTTCTTAAAATTAAATACATCCAAATGTGATGCCAATGTAAAGCAATTTTAAAAAGACGAACCCCAGAAACGGATTTGCAGCCAAAGCCCTCGGACTTGACAGATCATTCTCAATTAAGGTTTTCTGGAACGTGCCATTCAGTTCACTGACGTAGATCTTGTTGTACTTATTGTCTCCCCAGTACAGTTTTCTGCAGTGCAACAAATAGCGCAATATGAATAAATATAAAAGATAACAACAGCAGCAACAATGCCAATGATGAGAGTAGCAATTAAAGGATTGCAAAAGTACAATCGAACACAGAGATTCATTCAACCAGAGAAAAGTAACACATGTACGAATCAAACTATAGAATATCATCAATTCATCGTGGCCAGTAATGGGAATTTCTCTCACAACAAATCACAACCTTCAATTTTCTACCTGCGATTAGATAGGTAATATTAAAAATGTAAGGCAAAATGTAAGGTAAAATGTAAGGAAATACAGCAATGTCATAATAAGTTAAGAATAGTGTGGCAAGGAATATAAGATAAGGTGAGGCAAGGAGATGTTAGGAATGGTACAACGAGGCAATAAAGAACCAGCATTGAAGTCCAGTATATGCCACACTGACCTATCTCTTAACCTATGCCACTCAATTGTCAAAACAAATATGTTAAGACCACACACTCCCATTGACGGAGGCATACCAACTGACTGTTCATGTATACGGAGATGCGGTTTATCATCGTGTTCTGATAATAAACGAATATATATATATATACCTCCCGATCCACTCGACCGCCAGACCGTCAGCAGATGGCAGGTTCTGCCAGACAACGGCTTCCATCCCTGATCCATTTATAAACATGCGCATGATCTTCTGTACGTGGACGTCAATGAAATAGAGTCGCTGTTCGGCATAGTCAAAGTCGAGCGCCACTACGTTGTGCAGTCCTTGTATCACGATGCCACCATAGGACTGTCCGTCCGTCGTCAGGTTTCGGATGTAATAACGGTTGCTGAAGACGAGATACGGCTCAACATCTAGCAATCAAAGAACAAGCAATATATCATGTATAACGAATTTATATGCAAGACTAAATTTGACTCCTGTAATAACCGGATAATTCATTCATTCTGTAACTGATTGTCTGTCCCTGTGAATTGATAATAAAGGAAATTATTATATATAACGTCTACCATTTCGTTTTTAATATATCGCATGGAAGATGGAAGATCCGTTGTAGAAGTTAAGTCATATAATAATATAACCTGGGACTATTATATTATGAGGGATATGGATATATCAGCCAATAAGAGCTCGTCTTTTACGATGCACTGAGGTCAAGGCTAATGAACGTCTGCTTTCAGAAAGCACAGACATATATGGGTACTCAAATACCCACTTTTAAAGTTAACAGTCGCTGCAAAAAATTACGTTTCTCATTCATATCGTCATCCGCATAACCACAGAAAAGCTTATCTAAATATATGTCTCTCCATCCAGTCATAAAGATTTTTATTTAAACTCCTTATCAGTCGTTTTGTTAGCAAAACAAAGTGAACTATTTTTCCAGGGCGAAAGTATATGGCATTAATCCATAGTCACATACTAGGTCAACGACTCAATTTTCATTGACTTCATATCTCTCCATAGTTCAAGATGTCAATAAGAACTTATAGTGTGTCTTTATGCTAACCATCTGTTTTCTTGCAGGTCCTTTCATCGCTTTCTCTCTGATATCCTGTTGCACATTTGCAAGAGTAGTTGCCCGGAGCATTCGTACAGAGTTGAGTGCAAGCTCCTGGCACCTCTTCACACTCATTTATGTCTAAAAGAGTGCAAAAGTGCACAAGTACAACAGCGTTAACATGTATAACATGAATGGATTTATATGTATGTATTCTAAGAATGTACATGTATGTACATTGTACAATGAAACACCGATAGTGTGCAGAAATGGGAGATCGCATTATGAGTGTGCAGGTGGGCATGGTAGAGTAGTAAGATACATGTATACTGCCCACCTTTGCAGACAATGAATCTCCGATGACTACATTATTTGCTTAGAAATGTCTTTTAGCCCTACCTCATCTCCATAAGAATGGTAACATGTGACTACAAGTATGGTAACAATGCTACTCTACCAATATAAATACATGTAAATAGCAACCTCCACAATACATTTAGTGAATATGTAAAATACGAAAGCTATGATTTGTTTCCGCAATACCTCTACACGCCCTTCTGTTGGTCATAAGGGTGTAGCCAGGATTGCAGACGCAATAGTAACTGGTAATCGTGTCGACACACCTATGTTCACACTGGTTGCTCTCTATATGTGCACATTCATCAACATCTGCGGAAGAAAATCAAACAAGATATATATCTACCAGTATTCAATACTCTACTTGTTTCATGCTTTAATGCCAGTATATGAATGACAAGAGCCATAACTATGCTGCAACAATAATGCAAAGGAAATCAGCATGATCACAAAAGCATATCCTCAGAGATCGGTTTCCGAGGATATCCTGCATGGCGATCAGAGTCATAGCCCGGATGTGGAGGAATGGGTCCTGAACCTCTGGTGCAATAGTCACGTATATGGAAACCCTTATCAGAACAGGCGCTCGGAGAAAGGTGTTTGTGAACACTTGTATCACATCTGTAGAGTTTGCAGACATAATTATTCATCAGTGCAATAAATAAAATAATAAGAGAAGCAAACTGAAGAAACTGATTGAAGTCCTATTTCTCAGGGTTTAAGTTAACAAAATCAAAGAGAGGATCATTGCAGAAGGGTTTTAAAAGCTTTCAGTTCACTTACTGCAGTGAGGCGGTTCATCTGAGTTGTCTTCACAGTCTGAGACGCGGTTACAGACGACTTGAGAATTGATGCACTGACCGCTGTTACATCGAAACTGACCACCAGGACAAGTTGGAGCTGGACTCACTGGAAAATGTTAAACATTGTATTATTATTATATTGAGGGTCCAATACAAATGTATATTTAAATCTACCTGCTGATATATAAATCCAACTGTTAACATTCATTTTTGTTCACTTTTAGCAATCTCTGTACGGTGTGTGTCACCCTGCATTGAATATGCAGGGTGGGCCAAAAAAAGTGAGACCCCTACGGTTTTTTCTTAATATTTCGGTTAAAAGTGAGAACTTTCAAATAAAATTTTACAGACTGAAAAGCAATTCAAATTTACGTAAAACTCCTAAATTGCACCAAAATATTTCATACAGAGCAAACGTTATTCAACTTTAGTGACGTCACCAACTTTTCTTGGTGCTAATATTTCAGCGAAAAGTACAAATATTTCAATGATATTCCACAGGAATAGGTAATACGTATTTACATATAACCACCAAATTGTATCAAAATATTTAAAAGTACACAAAAGTTGCAGCACTTTTAGTGAGTCCACCCACTGTACTCTGATGATTCAAGAAAGCATAACGCATCAGACATATAACCACCAAATTTTATCAAAATAGTTCAAAACACACAAAAGTTACAGCACTTTTAGTGAGTCCACCCACTGTACTCTGATAATTCGAGAAAGTATAACGCATCAGACGTTACGTTACAACAATAGTGCTGCAAAATTTGTTGACTTTCAGATATCTTTATCAAATTTGGCAGTTATATGTAAATATGAGTTACCTATAAGCCTGTGAAATTTCATGAATATATTTTTACTTTTTGCGGAAATATTAGTAACAAACTATTAAACGTTATTGACACACCAAGAAACAGTGGGTGACGTCACTAAAAGTTGAATAACTTTTGCTTTGTGTGAAATGTTTCGGTGACTATGGGAATTTTACGTAAATATGAATTGCCTTTCAGTCCATAAAATTGTATTTGAAAATTCTTACTTTTGATCGAAATATTAAGGAAAAACCGTAGGGGTCTCATTTCTTTGGTCACCCAGTAAATATATATATATAATTTATCAAAATCATCCATCATCATTATTGTCATCATCACCACTTCCCATCAGTGTCATCACTCAATGTCATAACCACAATCATCACTATAGACTACCACCACCTTGTCACCTTGTGTGGTCAGTTCTTTGAACTCTAGCGACCATATGACGTTTTTCTTGGCACTTAGACAGGGGTGGTTTGCCATTGCCTTCCTCTGGTTTTGCCTGCCGTGCCCATTCATTCTCCTTCCCATTACAGGAAGGATACTAACAGTCTGCACCATGTGAAGGTGGTCATGGAGGACTTTGATTCATCAGCCCAGGTCGGTTCCGAGTCTACGATCAAAGGATATGTCGGTCGAGTCTCCTCCCTGTTTTACACCAAACAGTAGTCTCACCCCATCAAGAATTCATAGCCTACACCATCACATCCTCTTCCTTCCAAGCTTTCTTATCCTCAATCAAATCCCACAACAGCTGCTTTGCCTTCTCCCTGTCAACCAGACTCGGATTTCCATACACATACACACACATATATATGTATATATAATCTTCGTGAATAAGGGGATTCTCTGTGCCTAGTTTAAGAGTACGATTACAATTACTGCTGTTCCCATTGCCTTTCCTGTCGTCATCATCAATGATGATCATCATTGTCAACAACAGCAGATACAACAATATTTATTGTCCAGAAATAAATTTTAGAAGACTTTTGTCTCTGACTCTCATCTAATAAGCAGGCATTAAATGCACTGATAATGCAAAAGTTTCATTAATATTTAATATTACAGTTGTAATGGAGAGTAATATTAATAATAATAATACTATGATTATAATTCTTCCCCATCCCCAAACAGTGACTGCCAGATTTTCCTTCTAATACCCAACACAATTTGCCCTCACACCAGACCCACTTCTCCCTCCATGCATCAGAAAATTAAAATATTATGTTAGATATCTGACACCAATCTTTTAAATATTACGTCATATCCACAGATACCTACAGCACATCTCGACTTTCTCATCTGAATTGTCAGCACAATCATTATTTCCATCACAGACGTTTGATCTAGAAGTGCATCGTCGATTATCACAAGTGAAATCGTCTCTTACACATTCCGGATATGCTAAAAAAAATTTAGTACTCCTATTTATTCATCAATTTATTTAGAAAACGCTCGCCTTCTCAGAAAACAATATCACTCTTATTCTTATTCATTATTAGTAATACTAAGAACGAATATGAACACAATCACCATTATATATCCATCATTATGAAACTTTATTTATAATAACGATTTTACTATATTTTATGGTTACAGTGATTGTATGATATCTGGACTCTAGCTTTCAAATCAACATTCATAATGATCACAGTACTACATTTCAAGTTTGATCCCAAAGTAAATTAACAAGACAACACAGAAAAAGAGATCTAAAATAATAAAAGCCTATACACAAAACATGCACAATTGTACAAGGTACATAGTACATACATAGTCAGTAGCCGCTAGTAAATCAAAATATGTGCAAACTGGTTATGATTAGAAGCTGCTCTACACAGATGCGCTCAGACCTAATTCCCAGAAAATATACATCAATTATCTGACACAACCTACCAACCCAACGCTCTAAAAAAAACGTCTGCACTTATTGCGGCCTCTGTAAACGGTATTTTATTCAATAGTTAAGCCATACCTCTCCAACAATCCTCTATATATCCTGCGCTCACTCTTACCATTCACACTTAAGTGGTTCTAACACGATTCACTATCGTCACCTTCAACTAAACAGAAGTTTGTTCTGACTCAACTCTGTGAATGAAATTTTCTTGCAACTCTAGTTTTGCTGGGTGCTGAAGATGTAACTAGATTAATGTCTATGACTAATAACATAACATAACATAACATGAGCTTTTATTGATCCATCCAAGAACAAAAATAACAAGATCCTGGTAAGTGTAGTAAATAGGGATACAAAAGGAGGGACCTGAAGGGATGATGAATCCCGCTGGGCAGGGCCCCATAAGTTACCTTGAATTTGTAGGTGGAGGTAGAGACAACTAAAGAAGCAAAGGTAGTGGGAGACATAAACTAAGCATTAAGGCATTATTTGATGCTGAATAATGTGTAGAACAGAAACCATATATGGGTGGGACGTTTGACAGCTGAATTGATCCCCTTTTGCCAGAGGTCGGCAATTGGCAGTAATTGACATGAATTTGGAAAAAATACTATGAAGGCAATTGCTATGTTCATCAATATCAAAATAAAACCATGTAATATAATGTACGCATCTACTAATATTTAAAAAAAAACCTGACAGTTGCTTGGTTCTTAATAAATAAATGCATAATAAAATTATTGCAATAAAAGATTAAAAAAGTAAATGCAAGATGTTCGATAACAGCAATTACGCGACTCAAATTACAGGAAGCAATAATCAAATACAGACGCCACAAAGACAGTAATAAAACAACAATATATAATTAAACCACAAAATTGAAGACAAATTTCTACTGACTGCAGTTGCTTGGCTCATCCGACATATCCCCACAGTCGTTGTCGTGATCACAGATCCACGATTGGGGGATACATGCACCACTGGCACAGCGAAACTGTCCCGGGTAACACGTCCTCACTGGACAGTTCTCCTGTTCATCCTCTCCACCTGGACAGTTACGCACTCCATCACAGACAGCTGACATCGGAAGACATCTTACGCCACTATTCGATTCACAGCTGAACGCCTCTGTTGGGCATGTCCGGTTTCCTGCATAGCACCAATAACAGTTGCGAGTTAACTAGTTTAACAAAACTAATGCAGAAAATTAACAAACACTTTAACACTTTAGTGACAAGAGTATCACATTCTACCTAAGCATTTAATATTGTGACTCCAGTAGAATTATATGCTCCTAGTGGTCAAGGCCCCAAGGCAAGTACGCGCTGCGAAAAGTAAATGAAGAGAAGAGCGAGCCAAACAGGACTGAGGAGCAAGTAGAAGAAAGAAGCAAAGTCCAGACAGAGGGGCCGAAGGATTGTGAACAATCTAGACCGTACCATTAGCTGTTCTAGATTGGGGGATCAAGTGTATAAGCCATTGGAAGAACAGAGCACCTGAAGAGAGGAAGCAGAAAAACAATGATGGTTGGAACAGAGAAGAAATATTCGGACAAGATACCGCAATGTCTTTAAAATACTGAAGAGAATTTTGAATTGAATGAAAGCATGGAGGGAGTTATGGAAACACCAAGGAAGAAGGCAAGTCATCAGTTTAGCGGAGGAGCACTGACTGAAGAGTTGAAACGTACATTTCTGAAGACTGATGAGAAAGGAGCTACCTTGTGAACAGACAGAGGCAAGATGATTAGTTATGGCGGTGTATGGTGGTGTAGCGGAGGTTTTCCGCATCTTGCAGCCAAAGGGTCGCATCCACCTCACAACTACCTTTACTCATAATTGCTCTGTGGGGAGGGGCTCAGTATAATGGATAAGACACAAGGATGAAGACTATTCGCCAGATGGCATAGTAAATGACGTGCTCTTGATGGGTTAACCCTGACTCAGCATCATTGCTGTAGGCCTAGTCGGGAGCGTCGCTGAGTAGTGGTAGTTTTGAAGTGGTGCTATAGAAATCTTTGAATAAATAAATAAATACCAATGTAGTAAACACCGAAAAGGAGACAGATGACCCCAAGTTGTCTTATGTGAAATGAAGAGAAGTACTGGAGTAGGGTGGTTGAAAACGTATTCCTGAAAACTTAGTGAGTACCATAGTTAGAATAATTACAACATACACTAGTCGAGAAAGGATGAGAGACATTTATGATAATCAAGCGTTTGGCTTTTGTAGCACCAAACCAGATGAATTGTATGTTAGATGGATTCAGCAAGAGACGGTTTTGTGCCATCCAAGAATTAAGACAGTTTGAGAATTTTGAGTGTACTAAAACTGACTAGCAAACCAATACAGACTGTTGCTAAACTGCTAACAAAGTTGTTTAAAATGTCAGTAAAAACTAACTGCAAGGACAGAAAAACACCACAGATTCTATGGTGTAAACTGATTGTGTAAGAGCACTTCGGAAAACCCAGTTCAGCAATCGCTGCAATGCGTAATGTGTAGATTCTCTTATTTGAAAGTATTTCTGTAGCCATTGTCCTTAACCAAACCAGCTTGACGGAGGATTTTCACCGGGCATTTGTAGTGCAAATTAGTGCTGCCATTTCTGAGTTTCATACTTCGATCTTCCTGCACAAATTCTAAGTATACTCTAACAGTGTGTACGCTTTGTAGAGCTAGATCGAGACAAGGTCAGGCAACGGGTTCACTCAGTCCTGTTGCATCAGAGCGCCTCTGAGTAGTCTTCTTGAAGTTTTTTTTATAAATGTTCGAAATGAATGAATCCTTCTTCCACTGCCCCATAATCAAGTGCGAAATTTATTAATTTATGTGATTGTTCAGATATTTCTATAGCACCTTTCAAGTGCATTACCACTCAGATGATGCTGAAGAGGAGGAGGATGCGATGGTCGTCATTACGAATTCCATCTCGATGACCTCTTCAAATGACCTTGAACTGACCGGTGAGGTATGCGTAATTGCGTAACAATGCCTGTGAAAGACAAGCCAATCAAAATGAATGAATTGACTTACCACAGTCAACCTCATCCGAATTGTCTCCGCAATCATTGTCGTCATCGCAGATGTAGTGGATGTTGACACACCGGCCATTATTACAGGTGAACTGACCACCGAAGCACGTGCGATTGGTATGACTGCAATCATCTGCTGCTTCGTCTGAACCGTCTTGGCAGTCAGCATCTCCATCACAGTACCAACTGGGAGGCAAACATCGATGACTATCAAGACATCGAAATGAACCTGAGAAAAGAGATCAAAGTTTAAGTACCACCAGCAGAAAAAAGCCGCATGATATTCAACATGCTTCAAAATATGCAGTCTATTTACAACTACAGAGCTTAGGTCAAACAAAGGCATTATTTCACTCAGGTTATGAACGATGCAGAAATATAATTTCAATTGCCAAATATTTTTATTAACAATTTCCCCGCTTTATAACAGCAATAGATGATCACCCCTGTGCAAAACTGTCATGACTACGTGCCAGTGAGTAACCTCATCGCACCAATGCAGCGTTTGCGTAATCTTGAGAAATTCTTACATACGATGTACATTACACTGCAATAAATCAAGATCAAAATAATAATCCAGAGTTTTTCAATTATTTCAATCCCATTACAACGAGACACTGAATTGACCAGACTGAGAACATGTTTTGTAGCTCCATTTCCTGATCCATACATTGCACCTTTTCAAATGCACCATAGAGGTTCTAAGATTACATAACATTAGATTAGAAAAGACAACAGAAAATATTCCAATTTACCAGGTGCACAGGTCACTGAATGGCAAAACATGGGACTTTCATCGCTGTTATCGCCGCAGTCGTTATCTCCATCACAGAGATACGACAATGGTACGCAGATGTTCGAGTTGGCACACTTGGAAAATTCTGGTCTGCACGTTCCCGGTGGACAGTTGAACTCATCCGTCGCATTCACGTCACGACAATCATTGTAACCATTGCAAACCTAGACATGCACAATTGCACGTATACTGGTATATATATAACTATGGACCACGAAAGTCGTTTGAAGTTATAGTAGATAAATCTGTATGTGACTTTACCGGTAATCACCCTTCATCATAAGTAATCTGCAATTTTCTGCCTTTTAGAGTATAATAAAGGACCTCTGAACATAATATATATATACATATATATATAGTAATTTCTAAGCACAAAACTAATTTCATATTCGGTGGAAGCTCCACACGAAATTGACCCTCAAAATTAAAATTAAAAAAGTTCATAGAGAGTCTAGAAAAGATATTAAAGAACCTAGATATTCGCTAATAAGTCGGGATGAGCCATGTAGAACGTTTTCCACCTATTACCGATGTCAAGTAATTGGATGCACTATTTACGGATCTGAGTATGAATCGAGTATCAAATGTTTTAGGTGCGAAGCTTAACATTTTCACATGAAATGGTGTGCCAAACTGACGGAGCAATGGAGGGAAGAAGAGAGGGAGGAAAAGAGATTTACTAACCTCTCTGCTCCTCTCTTTCTACTTCTCTTTGTCTCGATGTGTCTGTTACTCTCATGTATCTCTATCTGTCTCTCATTTTATCTCTGCCTCTCTTTAATCTTTGTTTCTATTTCTATCTCCATATTTATCAGTCTGACCCCCTCTCTCCCCAATTGCTCTCTCTGTCCCCCTTTTTCTCTCTCCAACTGTGTGTCTGCTCCAGTGTCTCTCTGTGTTCTTCTCTTTAAACTCAAGCTATATGAATTACAGCTTTGCAAACCTTCAGAAATTGGTAATAGTAATAAAATTAGGAATTCCACAAATCAAAGAACAAATGAACAAGAGCCGCCGTACGTGAAGCGCATCAATACACCGAAAATTCTGGCACTGGAACTGGTCCGGTCCACACGTCGGAAACGGACATCCTTCTTCGTCTGAACCATCTCGACAGTCGTCATCGTAGTCACATCTGTAGTACGCGTTCACGCAACGGCCATTCCGGCACACGAACGTCGACGGTGCACACGTGTGTTCGGCGCACAGGACGGCGTTCTCATCCGACCCGTCGCCACAGTTGTTGTCAGTGTTACACTTGAGATGCAACGAGATGCAGCGTCCATTGGAGCAGACGAACTCTCCATCCGTGCAGTTGTTGGGAAACGGAACACACGTTTTGCCACCGTTGCCCAGCCGAGTGGTTGACTCGTCAGAGCATACGCAGTCAACGCCGCCGTTCGAGGCGGGATGGCAGATGTCGGAACAGCCGCCGTTGTTGTTATCGCATGGATTAATGCCTGGTGAAGAAACGTCAGGTGTCACAAAGTTACTTTAGATAGGCAAGATAGGTTGAGGTATTGTAGGGTAAGGAAGGGAACGTACGGTAACACGAGCAAGGTATGATATAAGATAGTTTAGTATGCTAAAAACAAGTAATTATGGTCAGACAATGTATGGCCTTGGAGGTAGTTAAGCTTAATCAAGGAATTTCCAATAAGATAAGAGACCAACTAAAGGAAGCTAGGCAATAATGCAGCTCAAGAGCAGACAGACATTAAATGACAAAATTACAAGTAACATTTAGTGAGATAGGTAAGTAACTGCAGGTAAGGTGATGAGGTCCAGTGAGTTGGCTAATGCCAGGTAAGGTAAGGCACTCAATGTCTCAAACAAGCAACAAAAGCAACAACGGAATCAACATAGTTCCGATGGACAATTATGATGGACTTTACAAAATGAAACGAGTTAAGTGTAGTGATAATGAATTTATTTATTCACAAATTTGTATAGCTCCCCTTTCAAGAAAACTACTCAGAGGCACTAGTTACCAAACCAGAACCGGCAAAAGAGCACAGTCTTAAGAGAAGCATAAAAGGAACCAGAAGAATCTTTTGGCAGTAAATGTAAAGTAAGTGGAAGACCATTCCAAAGTGCAGGACCAGCAATGGAAAAGAGCGACACTGCGCAGTAGTGAAGTAATGAAATAGGTGGCCAATATTTGACTAACCACTACGATAATTCAGCCTAAAAATACTCCTTACAAGTAGACATACACAGAATACTCACATGGCGGCTGAAGATCGGCAGAAAAGGCCTTGAGGTCATAGGCTTCCCTATACATGCCAAGAATTCGTCTGTTTGCACCCGTATGCTTGTCCGCCTGATATATTGCCACTGCAAAGCATGAAAATGATAATATGGTGTCAGGTCTAACATTTGTCAAGTGCCACACAAAAACAGCTACACAGAGGCCAAGTTATTCAGGGTTCAGCATCAGTTTCAGAATCTATGGGTCAGGTAGGGGAACAGAATGGAAGCCATTTATCACAATAATTCCGAGTGGTCATTAGGATGGTGCGTGACTTAATTAAGGACAGATTGAACTTCCATATGCAAAGAATGGAGATGCAAGATACAGATATAGGCAAAACAGTGAGGCAAGAAAAGCAAGACAACATCGTCTAAGGCAAGTCGAGATACAATCTTAACGTAGTGTACGGAACAGCAAATTAATGAAAGACAAGACAAGATGATCTAAGGCGAGGTAATAATAAAAAGCAAGTTGAGATAAGGTAATGTAATATTATGGAAGGCAGAACAGATAAAGCAATGCAAGGTCAAACAAGAGAAGGCATGGTAATCGAAATATTGTCTGGTAAGCAAAGAGATTGAAATTGCAGAGCAAATCGCATCTGACGATAGAGAACTCACAATGTCGTTCATCTGTCCAGTAAACATAGTGACTGAAGACAGTGAGTTTCTGCGGCGAATCCAAACCGTCAACAATTGTATGACGATACATTCCGTTCAGATTAACAGCTTCAATGGTTCCTCTAGAAAACAAAACATGCAGCTTCAACCATACGTATCCAATCAGAATCCGGTACAGTCAACGACGACCGTCGTACAAACTGCCGGTAACTTTTCAGGTTATATGGTTCAAAGTTTCAAACATGACAAATGTAAATTGTCGAGAAACTCCTTAATCAGTTATATGTGTGCACACTGTTCACAGTGTCTTTCGAGGTACTCAAAATGTGCAAGTGGTGTAATGCACTTTTTTTTAGTAAAATTAGTTTAGGATATAGATACAACTCAGTCTAGTAATTTGCAAATGGTTATTATCTTTGCCGGGCCATATGTATAATTGTATATGCAATATTATACATTATGGTCGTTATCTTCTCTGTGTCATACCTATATGCGTGCGGTGCGGTTGATACTGTTGGACTGTGTGTGTAGATGTTTGTGTGTGTATGTGCAAGTATGGTTGTACTAAATAGAATCTAACTCATGAAAATCTCCAAGTGCCATAAAATGGCTAATCAATGCGATAGAATACAACTGAGAATTTTGTTAGTGCGCTTAACAAGACGAGTTTTGGTAGACAGCACGTAGCGCTGCATTCCTAGTCATAGTACAATGAGTAAAGATGAGTTTTTAACTTTGATTTAAACCGTGTAATAGCTGTAGATTGGAAGACAATAATTGGAGGACCATGCCGGCATGCCATTCCACCAAAGCACGGAATTCAAACTTCCGGTTTGTGCAAAGTAAGGTAAAATTCGTCTGTGTAGTTGATCGAAGTCTTCTTTAGTGTGACATGGATTTCACATCAAGAAGTCATAAATGTTAAGTGAAATTAAGGTCAAAAGATGAAGGTTGTTCAGTTTGGGACTTTTCTAGTTATGAGTTTAACATTGGAGATAATAGTTAAACTTGAGACAGATTTTGAATAACTTACATTTCTGAATCAGTCCAGTAGAGCTGGCTGGACTCAAAGTCAATAGCCAGACCAGTTGGGGATTGGATGTCCGAATTAACCAGAACCTGCTGGTTGCGGCCAGACAAGGAGGCTCGATAAATCGTTCCTGGATAAAGCTTGCTAAAGTACATGTGCCTGCAAAATTAAGACAATCAAGGTAATGCGCGTAAGGATTTTACAATAAGACAATTAAGGGAGAGCATACAAAGAAAGACAAACAGTTTGGACAACAATCAAGCATCGAAGTTAAGACAGTTAAGTTAAGGTCATTAAAGTAAGACAGTGCTCTCCAACCTTTTTGGGTCCGCAGGTCACAAAATGATTATTCACGAAGCCGCTGGCCGCACCAATCTGTGACCCCAAAACTGATGAACTATTTTTTTAATCATGGCTTGTTATCCAACGATAATCTTACATATAAGCAAGAATAATCTGTAACCTTGTATATATCTATGTATGTATTTTAACTTTCTTTATTCAAAAACTTTTGATCCACTGGTCCGATTGCTTCCAAAATTGACACGAATACTTCTTACCCGCCTAGAAGAAACATAACATAGCGTTCTCACAATTTTACCCCTTTCCCCAGATATGGGCATTTAAAGTTTCGCATTGATTTAAAATAACGCTGCCTAATGAAAGCTGCATTTAATCAACGACCTGTTTAATAGACTGACGTCATCCATGACATACAAATTAGCCGATCGCTTAGCCGAGGGTGAAGTCAACTATGATGGAAAGGCCAGTGTTTATTTGGCGCATTATTTTTTATTGGAGTAGGTCTACATGGCAAGCGAATTGCTTTGTTTACTGTTTAGTAAATGCGCGCTTCGCCTAATGGAACACTGAACAATGTAAATCTGTAGCCTACCCATAAACAATAGGCCTACCTTCAGCGATTATTCCCGGGTAACGTCGGGTTGGGTTCAGCTAGTTGCTTATATTTTCGAACTATTCACGCTGAACGTTAGGCCTACCTGAAATGTCATTGCCCAAGTGATTTTTGTACATTTTTTTCCATTTCAGGGGTGTTTTCCATACCTTTTCACACTAAAGACGCACTTAGTTCTAAGCATTGCCATTTTTTATTTCCGAGATGTTTAAATACCCAAAACACCCTCTGTCTATGGCCTATGATAGGCTTCATAAGCGATTCTGTTGAGGTTAGGCCTACTCCAAGAAGAGCATTGCGGCCTATAACTTGAAAGCTTACAAGTACACTTGTAGGCACATTATACAAAACTACAATAGGGGCCTACATAATTATGTTACATGTACAAGCATAGTTACATGTATAAAAGTTACAAGTATAGTCTACAAGGCAAACGTAGGCCTACGTGCATGTGCATGTGTAAGATGTAAATTCGTTTGCTTTGAAAAGAAGCAAATGAATATTAAATGAGCATATAGAGGCCCACTGTATTATACTTACACAAAACATTGATGGTTGGAGAGTGTTGTGGAGTGTAATTGCAGGTGGGAGTGTTGTTAGCAAATGAAGGCATTGGATATTTGAGCTCGTAGGATATTTGACATGTATAAGGTCGTATGCCTTGTCTTCCAGCTGTGACTGCGATGCTAGAAGTAGATGAGTAATAGAAACGTCCAGGTTTAGTTGATTCTGACGTCAGTGTTACGCTGCTTCCATTGGAATCTGACCAGGTGAGAAGAGGTTGAATGATGACAGACGATCCATTCGAAGTGGTTGGAGAGGTGAAATAGACTATACAGGATATTTCCAACTGATCTCCTTCAACCACTTCTTCTGATCTGTTCACTGAGATGTTGTTCCTACTGCCATCTGAAAAAATAATCATTATTGGTAAATAAAATATAATATCCACCAGAATCTTCTTGATATTCCCCTTTTACTTCAAAAGTACAGGCCATATAATGCATTATTATATACCTGTTGATATCGGTGTCAAGACAATATTATTATTATATCCAACTTCCAATTGAAGCTATATCTCTTCACATCCAATCCTGCTTCGAGTTTAAGTTAGATTTCATCGTATTTCCAGCTTCCAGTTGTAGGTGTTTGATCAAATATCATCCCGCTTCGAGTTTCATTTAGATTTTAAACATATATCTTCATAGACATATGGTGCTATTGTTACCCACTTCCAGGTTACAGTACGTTAGACTTAAACGGTTACCCATTCCGCTGTCTGCAGAGTATTACGTGAACTAAATCCATCTGTTCTATTTATTTCTTTGCCTGACCTTACGCATATAATTGTGTAC
>JAQFXW010000079.1:0-25830 GCA_034693945.1 Dendrobaena attemsi | reverse complement strand
ATGTTGTAGTTCAATAGAAGTGGGATAAAGGATGGAAATGTTATAAGAAAATAGAAGCAGAAATGAAGATGCAAAATATAGAAGTGCGATCATTCGGATGAAATAGTTGTCTTTAAAGAGAAGTGGGATGACGGATGAAAGTGTTGTAGTTAAAGAGAAGTGGTATGTGTGAAGGATGAAAATATTGTATACCTAGTAAAAATAGAAGTGGGATGACGGATGAAAATGTTGTAGTTAAATAGAAGTGGGATGAAGGATGAAAATGTTGTATGCCTAGTTAAAATAGAAGTGGGATGACCCGATGAAAATGTTGTAGTTCAAATAGAAGTGGGATAAAGGATGAAAATGTAATAATTAAAAAAGAAGCGGAATGACCGATGCCAAATATATTGAAGTGGGATGATTCGGATGAAATAGTTGTAGTTAAAGAAAAGTGGGATGACGGAGGAAAATTTTGTAGTTAAAAAGAAGTGGTATGAAGGATGAAAATATTGTATAGCCTACCTAGTTAAAATAGAAATGGTATAAAGGATGAAAATGTTGTAGTTCAAATAGAAGTGGGATAAAGGATGAAAATGTAATCATTAAAATAGAAGCGGAATGAAGGACGCAAAATATAGAAATGCGATGAATCGGATGAAATAGTTGTATTTAAAGTGAAGTGAGATGTTGTAGGCCTAGTTAAAATAGAAGTGGTATGAAGGATGAAAATGTTGTATGCATAGTTAAAATAGAAGTGGTATGAAGGATGAAAATGTTGTAGGCCTAGTTAAAATAGAAGTGGTATGAAGGATGAAAATGTTGTATGCCTAGTTAAAATAGAAGTGGTATGAAGGATGAAAATGTTGTAGGCCTAGTTAAAATAGAAGTGGGATGAATAATGAAAATGTTGTAGTTCAAATGGAATTGAGATAAAGGATGAAAATGTATTAATAAAATAGAAGCAGAATGAAGGATGCAAAATATAGAAGTGGGATGATTCAGGTGAAATAGTTGTAGTTAAAGAGAAGTGCACTTCTCTTTAACATCCGTCATGAAGATGTTGTAGGCTAGTTAAAATAAAAGTGGGATGAAGGATGAACATCTTGTAGTTAAATAGAAGGAGGATGAAGGATGAAAATATTGCAGTTAATACAGAAGTGGGATAAAAAAAAATGTTGTAATTAAAATAGGAGTGGAATGAATGATGAAAATGTTGTAGTTAAATAGAAGTGGGGTGAAGAATGAGAAACTTAATGGCAAAAGTAAGAAGCGATAGCCTAGGCCTACACTTATGTCTGATAACAAAGATGAAAATGTTGATCATAAAATAGGACAGGAAGTTGGAATAGGCCTACTATAATAGAAATTAGACGATCTGCTGATAGGAATTTGGAACTAACGTTCGCTTATCGTGCTTTCGGAGTTTTCACCGACATGCATTATGGATGGAAATGCTGTGCATTGCGGATGAAATATTGGCATTTGAATAAAACACAAGTGGAATAAAACAAAAACTAGTTTCAAGAAGTGGGATGAACGGACGAAATGTTGATTTTTAGATCATTTTTCGGTGAAGACTTTTCGAAGTCAGCCATGTTTGTATTTTTGCCGCAGAAGAGGAATCCTATGCTGACGTCATTGGTTATTTATAACTTGTCAAAGCTGTCATCTATTGGCTGGCAATTGTTACTCCGCCCACTGTCGCTATACTCGTGTGCACTTGTGAATTACGTGGTCGGGAAAGCGGCCTGTCGGGTTCAAAGGGTTAGGAAGGTCTGTCATTTATGTGTATGTGTGTATGTATGCCTAAAGGTAATTTTGTACCGTGAGTCCGTGATGCTATGCCATTGTTTCCAACAACCTCTTATAAATAATTGTTTCTTGTCAGCACTTAAAACACACCGTGTCCACATTTCTTGTACATTTTCGACAATAACAAAGGATGGGCCCTATAGTTCAAGTTTACAACCATGTAACCAGTATAGAAATATCAATGATCCTGTTCGTGTTGTGCCTCTTGCATACTTCAAAGCGAAAGAACGTCATCTAATCAACTGTACACGGCTAGGCGTATACCTCTGTGTAGCATTCCGCTAAGAATATAATCATGATCATCGATGCCTCCTCTGTCCGTAACTGGATGAAGGATATATTATATAATACTGATCTTCGCAACCTCTTGTGAATATCATTAATGATTTTTAATCGTCATCGTCGTCGTATACATTTCATAGTCTTAATTATTCTCTTTCTTTTAATTAGTCCCTTTCTTTTAATTCTTTTTATTTCTCCTCCTCCTCCTCCTCCTCTTCCTCCTCGTTCCTCTTCTTCTTGTGTGTATGCTTGTACATTAATTTTGCGAGCGGTGTAGCACGAGCAGGTGCAATGCCGCTGCTTGACCTGACCCCAAATCTCGTCGCTCCTCTTGCTCGTATAATAGAGGTTTAGGGCTGCAGAAGATGCGGCAACAGCAGCAGCTGCAGCAGCAGAGTCATTGATCGAACGATGGATGTGGGTATGGGTCGCAGATGCAGCAGGTGTTGGCTAGGTGTTGAGACTCGATGGTTTTGGGTTGGACGTGATCGTGTAGACGGCGAAGTAGACGATGTTGAAGACGAGGAAGGCGAAAGGGAAGACCTTTCGTGAGAAGCGGTCGATGCGTCTGGCCAGTCTCTTGCTGCTCTCCACGTCCACTGTACTCGTGAAGAGTTCGCGAGACGTTGTCAGATGGTCCTTCAGCGACTGCAACGTTTCATCGGGTCGAAGGTCAGCGCACAACACAGCAACGTATACAGCGGAAACAAAATGAGTTACTGCTTCATCCAATACATAGACCTATTATGTGTAGGTTTATCTAATTTATAGACTATAACTACACTGAGTATAGTGGCAACCTCTTATCAATCAATCAAAGTAATTTGTATAGCGCCCCTTCAAGAGCTCTACTCAGAGGAGCTCCCAACCCATGTCCGGTCAAAAAGAAAAGTCTTAAGGAGGCGATGGAATGAAGTCATGGAATCACACGAAAACAAGCGAAGGAGAAATGGGAGGTCATTCCAAACAGTCGGCCCCCACAACCGAAAAAGATCTTTGCTGCATAGTTGCAGTACGCGAGAAGGGACAAGAAAGTCGCCACGTGTATCCGAACGTAAAGAACGGCGACCCCGGGAAGCAGAGGCCAAGGTGAAGAGCTCAATAAATAGGATGGAGCTTGAGAGAAGGCGCAACGCCGGGCAATAGAAGATACTCTATAGAGAATGCGCTGCTGTAGGGGGAGCCAATGCAGAGCATCTCTCATGAACGCTGAGACATGATCAAACCGCGAGAAACCACCAATCAAGCGTCCTGCCGACCGCAAAATCCTAGGCAAGCAATTTAAGCGGACTTGTGGTAGCCTAACATAGAGAGGAGCGCTGCATTTCAAAGCGGGCGCAAAAATATTGCCGAATCAATACTCGGGGTTGCTCAATGCTCATGCCCTGATTGAGAATACCTTTAGATTTTCTGCCTTTTGATTTTCTTCCTTTTCAGTTTCTGCCTTTTGATATTCTTCCTTTTGATTGTCTGCCTTTTGATTTTTCTGTCTTTTGATTTTCTGCGTTAGCCGTTTTCTGCCTTTTGATTTTCTTCATTATCCATTTTCTGCCTTTTGATTTTCTGCTTCTTAATTACTGCCTTTTGATTTTCTGCCTATTGATTTTCTGCCTTTTGATTTTCTGCCTTATGCAGTACAGCCGTCTATGCGGCAACAGACAAAAGCATGAACAAAGGCAGAAGCTTATGCTTATCTACCTTTTTACGAATGCCCTGTTTAAGGCGTCATCAGAAGCCCTCTTACAGGGGTCTGCCTGCCCCCGGGCAGAAAAAAGAAGAGTTACAATCACTCGTTCATTCTGGACTTTCATATAGCGCCCGTAAAAGAAGCCATTCAGAAGCGCAAGTTTCCAGCTTCCATTCTGTGTATTTAATGATAGTAGGAGAATAGTGCCAACCATTTATAAGCTAATGCATTTACTAAAGCTCCGATCAATGAGCCATCTTATACATATATATTTATATACTATAATATACTGTTATTATACCATAAACAGAATCCCTCCTGGAGCCAACAAAGTCACATAAACAAACCCTATTAGAACACGTGACGAATTCAATCACGTGGTAATCTACTCACACAATTGTTTATGGAACATGTGAGAAGTATTCGAACATTTAACCGCACTTCATCTCATTCCCGATTTCGGTAAATCGTCAGAGCAATCGAAGACTCCGATCTAGCATTAAACTGGTCCGACCGACATCGATCGCTGCATTTCACCTTGAGATGCACAGCTGATGAAACGGTTAAATACGGTCGAAGTGGAAGGCAGTGCAGACAGACAGACAGACAGCAGTGACAGTGAAGCCGTCCGATCAACTAATGGTGACACGTGTCGACGTAAATAACGGCGGAATAATCCGCGACGCCAGAGGTAATCCAATCAGCTGCGCCGGTGCTGAAAGGATTAGACGGCCACAGCGTCCGTTGAATCGTCGTCGCGCACCTGCCTAATGGGAAGCACCGCCGCCGGCAATGCAACTCTAAGCCAGGCGTTGAAGTAAGCTACGCGGCGGCGGAGGCGCACATGGCACTGAAACTACTGCTGCCGGATGCTGGAGGCATTCCATCTCCTCTCTCTCTCTCTCTACAATAAAATCCCGTCATCGATTTGCAACATCACGCATTCAGACACATACGTACTTGGCCTTACCACAACAACTGCAATACTGCATACAATCACACTTGTGCAGTAGACATACCGATGTAGAAAGCACACACACGAATAAGGACAACGAATAAGACAACGCTCTCCCAGACACATAGTCGTGGCGGACAATGTCCCAGTTGTCAAAAATCTATTCAAATCTGCAGTGATTTACAGCGGCTATAGGAAGGGGACACAAAGAATAACCGGGGGAGTTGCTCAAATGACTTTGGGAGGGGATAGACGTCCCTGCCCAGCAGCGATACTGTCCACTGATACAGCTCTATCAGCTAGTCCGTTTCGTACGTCCCTTGCACGGAAGAATTTCTGGCATTTTCTGCCCTAATGACCACTTTGGCCTTTGAATAATTTATATCAGTGTTCCCAAGCTGCCTGGTTTAGTACCAATTCCAAGAATTTTTCTCACCGTTTACTTCTTCCTTTCGAGTGATAATATCTTATAAGCTCCTATTGGACTTCCTCTGTTCCTCCTTCTCTCAAACGCATCTCTTCGACTTTTAGCCCAAATAATTCTCCTACTGGGCACTTCACCAGTTCTTCCATGTCCTGTTTCAGGCCTGGGTACTGAGGACTACATACTTGGATGCATTATTCCAACTGTGGTCTGGCTAGTGATCTACACAACCTCAGCGTTGCTTCCTTCTCTCTGGTAGGTCTAACTATTGTCCTCTTAATCATACCAAAGTTTGAGTTAGCTTTTTCTTGATGCTTCTGTACACTATTTGAAGGCCTTGAACTCTTTTACAAGATCACTCCCAATTACCTTTCTTCCTAACTCACCTTCCGTGCCCTAACCCCATCTGACAAGAAGTTAGTTGTCATTGTTATTCCAATTAATTCTGGTTACTAACCTGCCAACAAGAGAACATCATCGACACCGAGTAGACGCCATCCTACAAGAAGCAAAGCAAGAAAGGTTGAAATGTCGTCTTATCCAGACGGTTCCCTAGCAAGCAGGTAGAGAAAATAATTTGCTTTGAGGCAACGTGGCTGCGAGATAGGCCTACAGTTGTGGCGAACTGTTACGAACTTACGGGTCATCAGACAGT
Source organism: Dendrobaena attemsi (assembly GCA_034693945.1). Lineage (NCBI taxonomy): Eukaryota > Metazoa > Annelida > Clitellata > Crassiclitellata > Lumbricidae > Dendrobaena > Dendrobaena attemsi. The sequence continues at coordinate 20,033 of JAQFXW010000079.1, read as the reverse complement.
ATTTAACATGAGGCATCAGTAACAGTGATTGCGAATAATGTAACACCCGGCAGTGTCATCATCTGCCCAAAACATAGATGTGTTTACGTTAGCAGTCTGCAGAATAAGATCTTTGCTAATCATCAGTGTTGTGGGAATAATCAAAATATTTATTACCCAACCTTCAAATAGTTGCAATTGTAAATGTAAGCTTCAATTTATGAAGCGCCTCTTTTAGTAACCTCAACAGAGGTGCTGCCTACCCAATCAGATAGGCAACGCACACTAGAAAGTCGGATGACATACGACGAGGCGCAGGCCATCACTAATCGCTACGTTAGACAGGGCCACCAATGTACCACGAACTCTTAATCCTGGAGTAGTATACATGCATTGATAAATGCGCATACTGTGTATGTATGTATTGTGTACACTGTAATTCTGCTGTAGGCCTAGATCATTGTAATTTTTTAGTAGGAAATACTTAAAACTCAAAACTGCTCTTTTTGCCCGTGCTGAGGTCGGGGCGCCTCTGAGTATAGTTGCGTTAAAGAGGCGCTATATAAATTATTGTATTGGATGGCTTTTATTAGCAGACGACCGACGACCACCTGTCGCGTCGATAGTTCGATGGCAGCGTCGACCGGAAGCACAGGAACGTTGTGAAGAACTAGGGTTCGGATTCGAACTCCTGTCCTGGCGGCGACGTTGACGAGCGCGTACTCTAGGAGACCACAGAAGACGAAGATGAGACAGACGATCATCCAGATGTCGATGGCCTTGATGTAGGAGACCCTCGGCAGCTGTTCGTTGATGCTGACGCTCTGCGTCGTCGTCGTCAGGACGGTGAGGAGACCGAGGGAGACGCGGGCGGGCGCTCCGTCGATGTTGATCCAGAACGAAACCCAGGACAGCATGACGACGAGGATGCTAGGAATGAAGACCTGGATCACGAAGTAACCGATGTCCCGCTGGATCACAAAGCGAATCTCAGCACACGGATAGGCTCCTGAACAACACACACACGGTCAGGACCTGTATGCTAGGCTCAATTATTATACAGGCAACGATATGGGCCTTATCTCTCGAGCGTATACCATACGATGCGATGCAATAGCATCGTTTGAACCGGTGGACCAGGACGAAGGGTCTCGAATCTGGTCACGACAATGCTGCCATTATCTATGCATAACAAGAAGTTTCTATTCTGATCCATCAGACACAGAAAGATATTACTGCAAGCAAATGCTTTTGCAGCTGACCGCAGAGAACGAATGATCTTATTGGATGATCTACTACAATGCATGCTTTTGTACAATAGTACTGGTCACCTGTGGTGTAGTTAGCAGAGCAGTCGCTCCGATACCATTCGACAAGTGTAAACTGAGGCAATCGAACGTCGTCGTACTTCTGAACTGGCTCGAAAAGCCACCCAAAGTACATCGTGTCCATTGTATAGCCAACTGAAATAGTATACCACATAAGACGAACATCTCAGTGACCTCCCTGATCTGGAAGCATCGGTTGAGATAGTCATAGAAGGGAGTCGTGTATACAGGGTGGGCCAAAGAAAGTGAGAACCCTATGGTTGTTTCTTAATACTTCGGTCAAAAGTAAGAATTTTCAAATAAAATTTTACAGACTGAAAGGCAATTCATATTTACGTAAAACTCCCAATTTTCGCCTAAATATTTCCTACAGAACAAAAAATGATTAAACTTTTAATGACGTCACCCACTATTTTTGATGCTTCACATAACGTTTAACAGTTTAAACAGAGTGGCGATAGGCCTACGATTGGGACTAACACTCAACAGCCCGCATCAGTGTCCATGTGGCGAGATGACGGATATCAGAGAGGGCACCACGGTCTGGTTTGCAGACAATCCGGTGAAAGAGCCAGCAGACACTTTGAAATGAGTGACATCATATGGAGAGCACTTCAAAGAGCAGATACCCAAGCACAAAAGAACCACCTGGCTTGTTCAAAAACGATGGAAAACGACCAAATGGAGCGACGTTGGTCCCCTGGACACGGGGTAAATACATATCGCCTGGGACGCCACCAGTATCCATACGTGTGTCACCTCATATGTCCACACGACAGCGACCACCCTAGGAGGAGCAGCAGAATTGGCAGCAGCAAGAAAAATCTCAAAATACTCAGAACTGCCAGCCACTCATACTTTTGTACCAATTACCATCGAAACAATATTGAACAGATCGGGCAGTGAGTTTCTAACAGAACTATAGGCAGACGAATGACCTTGATTACTGGAGACACACTCGAGATCAGGCACCTCTTTCAGAGACTTTCCTTATGCACGCAACGCTATAACGCAGTTGCAATTATAGGCACATTTGCACAGTTCTCAGCAGAGGACAACGAGCGCTAACTAGAACAAAAGCATCTTCACATAGTATCTAAGAGCCTGAAGGATTACTTATACCTCGGGCAATTCCTTTTTTGGAAAACTATTTTGAAAATAGAAAATAAAATAGTATCTATTTTAAAAATACTATAGTGCCCATCACTGGTTTTGGTGAATATAAAATTCAAGTGGTGACAGCTCGAGTAAGTCGAGTTGCTAGCAATCAGCGTAGCTATAGGCTATAAGACAAAAGCACACTCACGGCGATGTGTAAGAGGCAATCATTTATTATTAATCCACAAACGTAGAATATCGCTTGCTGTGACAGACTTAATAATCAGCTCTCAATTCAGAGTGGCAACAGCGTGTTAAGATAGTCTGACGTGCAGTGAAATTATTAAATCAGTATATAGGCCTAGGCTATTAATTAAACAGGGCTCGCCCTGATCCACTAACAAAGTTATGCCGCAAGATAGCATGCTTAAAATTACACAATGTAGGCCTATAATATGTTAAGTCGAGGAGTTGATTATTACTTAATTGATTACAACTTACAACTTTCGAACTGCATTGGACAGTTCTGGACGTCCATGGGATATTTTTGCAAAGTCATCTGACACGTAAAGGTGGCAGTTATCCTACAATGATAACAACGTCCACGTCAACATTATTAATTTTGGTGCAAGTTGAAAGTCGAAGGAAAGAACGTGAAGGTATAGATTACTGAATGAAATGATGACTTTGGTCAAATGAATGAGTACCGGTTAGCTACTTTGAGTAGCCTAAATTACACAACTTCTCTAGTCCATAGAAGTCTTTCGTATCGAGCCTAAAGGCCCATCATAACGAATGACCCATAGAATCGCATCGACATTAATTATCAATATAGGAGGTGATACATGTATACAATTATACATACCTCCATCACAGCCAGAGATTTGTATGTCTGTTGAACTAGTTTGATAAATTCTCTGTCATTTCTGCGTTCTACACTTTCAGTAATGCCATCGCTACTGAATGTGCTCTCAGAGATTTTAAAGGCTGATGAAGTTTCAGTTCTAAAAGCCTCACCATACAATAGCCCGTATACACTGAGTTTTTCGAAAGCGAGTACTATGGAAATAGGAAGCCTTGCTGGAACACACCTGGTAACATACCACACGTGACCAGTACAGTTGACCCTCAGCATTCTGTTGCTCACTGTGACGTCATGGAACTTGGCAGCACCCTTCTCGTTCCTGAAGTAGGTGTCTGGAACCCAGATTTTGTTCCAATCGCCATCCTTAAGGCGGATTTCAACCTTCTTCTTATTTCCGATTTCCGAAAACACAAGGCGAGGATCGCGCCACTGCTGGCGAAAGTACATACTCATGGAGTAGTCCTAAAAGAACAAAACAGCGATGAAACTGAAAATCAGTGAAGAATTATAAATTAAACACCGGAGTCCATATCTGACTAAACAAGAATCTATGACTACTTACATATTTATATATTTATCAGAGCGCCGCTACACTAGCATTAAATTTGCATACAAACGAAAAGCGAAATAATTACAAAGATATGTTAATAATTATGGGGATGAATCCATCTAATTTCTTACAAATCTAATTTAAGCAGTTCAGAGTCATGGCAATGTCCCGGAGATGCAGATGTAATTTCCCCTTTGTAGCGCCACAATTATAAAGATAATTGTTATCAATTCAGCCAGGCTGTTCTTATTGCAAATAAACGAATATATAATATATTATATATCTGCATGATCAATTTATTGCACACTCCGATTATAAAGATTGACGTCATAATTAAATCGAGTTTTTGCACACCCCCCCCAATGGTACCCGGACAATTCCTCAGACAGTTCTCCAGACGAGTTTACTAACATCTCTTAGCTTATTGTCAGTGACATTTGTGCAAACTCTCTGTACTGTGCTTGCTTATTTTACCGGTATGCAAAATTTAATAACTATAATGATAACTAGAAGACAAAAGATAACAATATTACTATGGCTGGAAGCGGGATGAAGGAAGAAAGATACGACTTAAACTCGGAGCGGGATGATAAACTAAATGCAACTGCGTGGAAGCGGGATGAAAGATGAAAATATAACTTAAACTCGGCGTGGGATAGAAAGCTGAAATATTACTACAATTGAAACGGGATAAAATATGAGAATTGAGGGAGTGATCAAACCGAGGAGAAAGTCCAAAGGAAATGCCCTACGGTGAATTGTCCGGGGAATTGTTCGGGGGAATTTCCTAGACTCCCCACAATGTACCACCCTACCAGGCCTCTGTGTGCCAGGTTGTTATTTTTGCAAATAAACGAATATATAATATATTATAATGTATATTTATATATATATATATATCTGCATGATCAATTTATTGCACACTCCGATACAAATGGTTTAAACTTCGTGCAAAGACGCTTGCACGAACACTCTTCACTCTTAGTAAGCTTTTGTGTCCTTGAGCAAGACGCGGATGAAGGACTCATGCATGTTACTGTCTATTGTCAATGAATGAGTGTAACGTGATTTGATAAATTGGCTTTTTGGTGAGACTTGTTTCAACGATCACTGACCATCGTCTGTTCGCTGATCGAAAAGAAGCTGATGATGTGAATGCCCAGATTCACCTGCGTCGGTCGATCTTTTGGTCCACGATTAGAAAATCATAACAGAAATATCAGCAGATTTACATACAAGAAAACAGAGTCTTTACATTATAAGCACCTGTGTTTCTCACTGGATGCCATGTACTCATCAGCAATGTAACAAAAGAAAACAAGTTATTATCGTCAAGAATAGCGTCTCTGATGTGTTATTGTGGATCTCGTGTCAAAGGATAATTCGACGTAGACACAGATACGACCCGTCGGCATATACAGAAAACAACGACTTTCACCTCTGGCGCTACAAATATCGATCCACAGTTCTACAGGCAAGGAGTTTTGCCTTCAGTCATAATTAACAGCAAAGCAACCTATGTTTTTAATCGCTTCTGTAAGCGGGGTCCACGGCCTCCATAGCAAAGAATATGACAGGATGGAATGTTCTAAGGCATAGATCAGATCATATCTCACGTGATCAGTGCAAATTGAATTATACATCGCATTACATGGGAAGTCAATTCTAATGAATAACGCCTGAAGACTTATGTATATAAGACAAAACTTCCACTGTCAAATGTTAGCATAAAAAACTGAACGCATTAAATATACAGAGAGTCTGCTTTCCTTGTCGTTCTTTCATTTTTCAAGAACTGCCAGAAAATCATCAGTGATATATTAGTCACCTTCGAATACGTTTGTCAATGGGAAATTGGAAAATAGCCTAATAAAATATGCTATGAACGGTTAGATTTTGTTTTAAAAAGCGGCTACCTCGGTGTGCGCCAGTAAGTACATGTCAATCTCAATAATTTAGTACTGAACCACATTTAAAGTATCTGGCTAATCTCTGCGCAAATTCGTTCATTCCGTCGCTCGTTCTGAGTCATTCACTCGTTTGCTTACACGGTGGCCCATAAAAAGACGTACCGATTTGTATTTCACTGTAACCGCGTCAAATGTTAGGCAGTGTGTACTGTGTCATCTAGTTCCCCCTCTTCTGGGGGGGGGATCCCGAAAGTTGGTAGGGAACGAAAACCAGTCTGACTTTTCGAAATCTTCCTACATACACATATCCCGAAAAAATGATGACCTTTTTTTAGTCATCACTTCCAATTTCGGGGAAAATATACAACGTAACTCCCAAAAATAACTGATGACCTTTTTTAGTCATCACTTCTATTTGTGTCGAAAATCTCTTACGCAACACACAAAAATCTGGTGACCATAAATCTTAAGTTTTTCCTTGGGAAATGATAATCCTGAGGAATTTCGCCCCCCACGCTGGCCTAAATTAACCACTGAATATTAGGTTAAGTCGAATAATTCTTAACTGTAGGTAGAGGCTTTATTTTTGAACATTCTGAAAGTTAAAGTTCATGTTCAAAGTGACCTCCTCGGGTATTCACGCATGCACGCAGACGCCTACGCAACTGCTTGACAGATTCATCGATAATGCGCTGATCCACTTCGTCCCATGCCTCCCAATTCGACTACACAACTCGTTTACATCACGTATACTTGAGATCTGTAGACCCTATCCTGCGTGACACTCCATATGACCCTATCTTATGTACTGGATTTAAAACAAGGCTGTTGGGTGACCACAAAATAGGCGGGATGAAGTGTTTCAGTTTTAAGTAAGGCAACAGTATCCCGAGCTCTGTGTGCAGAAGCGCTAACCTGCTGGAATATGAAATAATCCGTTATGTCACGAATGTCTGACAAAGGCCCTGCATTAGTAAAACATGTCTATAATACTGTCCATTTATCTTAATACCTGGTTTAATGAAATGGATGTTCGTACGACCGAATGCAGAGATCCCGACAGATACCATAAGGGATTTTCCGAAATTTGGTCGAAATAGTCGTAACGTCATTAATTTCAGCATTCGCGTTACGTTATCATAGCTTGGAACGTAAAGTAATTTATGTAGCACCTGACCAGAACATCAACCGTTATTGCTCTGAAATTTTATTACAATTGATGGACATTTACACGAGTTATATTAACTTATAAACGGATCTTTTTTGGGCCACCTTGTATATAGTTGGAGCGAACCTTTGTTTAATCTTTATTCACTTCTTAGACCTACTTACCTTTCATCGGCGGTTCTTCGCGATTGTAGAAATGAATAATTTTGGCTCTCACGTACATCTCACTAGATCAAAAATCACACAAATGGACCTTATTAATAAATTAATAGGCCTATAGTCGTTTAGAATAGCTTGATAACCACTTATCATTCCTCTCAATTAAGCTTATGAACATAACATGTTATCATGACTTTGATGCACTGCAGCAATTTTCGTTGCGACGAATAATTTATTCCATTTGCTAATAATTACGACAATCTGGAATTTTGAACTTATGATTATCTCACCCGAACGGTCGGTATAGGCCTAGCAATTGCACAAACTGCAATTATATAAGGAGACAGTCCATAATAGAGCGAGGATCAATATTCGGATTATCTAATCCACGGATCGCTAATCGGACCAACGCAACCTCGTTTACAGAGCAAATATTTATTTATGTATTAGCATATTTCTATATCGCCCCTTCATGTATGTAGACCTATGAATGCACTGTACGAATATACAAGTATAAGTGTACATTATGTATTTATGTATGAATGTATGCAGGTATATATGTATGTATGTATGTATGTATGTATATATGTATGTATGTATGTATGTATGTATATATGTATGTATGTATGTATGTATGTATGTATGTAGGCATGCTTGTATATAGGCCTGCGATATGCATGTTGATCTGCATGTTTGAATGAGTTAGAGTTACAGTTACAAAGTTACAGTTACAGAGTTACAGTTACAGCTACATCGGTCGCAGAATATTTACCCAGTGAAGTTGACTGGAACGCTGTGCGTAAGAAACACTGTCATTCATATGTGTACGAATTGAATTTGTTGAGTTAAATAGCAGTTGAACGTGTAAGTCATTTACTTCTTTTAAAATAGGTTGAATGTAATCTAAGATACTATTTTCCATGTTTGAATCAAAGGGTCAGAATTCAGTTTTTATGGGCCTTCGTTGTCTTATGAAGTTATATCAGATTTGACAGAACAGTAAATTTTGTTTGCATCTTAACTCGTTGGCGCACACTTCAGAGATGCTACGTTGCACATTTTCAACTGTTGGGCCGACGACGTGACATTACCTTACATCAGATCTACTACAGACATTCGACGCACACCGTCTACAAAGCATCCGAAACTAGCGTCTCTCGAAATATATTCTGCTGGAGGCGCAATATTTATGGCCTCTGAATAAATGGCACAGTGTCATCTGCTCTCATCCGAACTATGGTTCAATCGACCAAAGTCCAGTAATTGGAGAAGATTTATTAGCCTGTAACGCGTAGAAAAGGCGCCATTACCATTAGCATGTTCTCGTGCTGAAGTGACCATAACTCATTCATACAAAGCAGCTTCAGAGAGCAACAGATAGATATATGATTTCTCGCGGCACTCTCGTTCTTGTGCAAATACTATTGATCAACTTGCAGTCTCTCTTCGTAATATCTCGCTAAGTGTAAAAAAATAAATAGGCCTAGAAAAGTATGTGAAACTCTTCCTTCCTCGTTATAGGCCTATTATTCCTAAAGCCAAAACACGAGCAAAACACGACCGCAAGTTGATCAAACCTTGTTTTGAATCACACGACTTCTCATCATGTTGCAGCTTCTTATATGTCATCGAGCTGTCTGTCATAGACTGATGGGCCAACAGACGAAATTATTAAGAAAGAAGATTAGCACTCAATCTACTTCTCGGGATATTAAAAGTAACCTGAGAACTTGATTACATTTTCAACAGGGACTGAAATGCCACAATTAATATTAGCATAGAAACCTGTGCAATAGTCTATTTCTGAGAACTTCTAGAGCTTGACTTGCAAACATACTCAGCATAAAATATACGAGAAGAATCAGGCTTCCATTTCGAAGCGACGTACAATTGTACATGTAATTTTCTGCTCGTATTCGCCGCCAATCATGGAAGCCAAACAGTTCTGCTTATGCATTTGATCGGATCGTGGGGGCTTTGATGCAGGCCTAGCGGTGTTGTTCGTCGCCTAAGGGTCGCGGGTTCGAATCCACATCAAGCAACTCCCCAAGAACAAGTAATTTTCCCGCAAAACAAAATCCTGGCTAAGGCCGTGGGCGCTATAGAAAACTCCGAAATAGAAAATAAAGTATCATTTCTAAGTTCCGAGATTGCATACGAGAAGAATTATTTTAGGTTTCAAGTACAAGTGCACTCAATCTCATTCAAATATTTGTCAATAACTTGTATTAATTCTTGTTTTATAGAAGTTAATTTCCCTATCCCGACGCGTTGTGTTTAAAATGCTACATCCATAACAATCTGCATCATTCGGCACCTTGAAGACAAATTTTTCTGTCTGAAGACGTTAGGAAATTAATATGAACCTGTCAAGATGATTCTGCAGCTTCATCCTAATGGGCTTAGTGACGGAGTCTCCCAAAAACTATCAGATCCACTTACTCCTCATAAAACGTGACTTAGGCTCTGTTAGTGTTCTTATCGCTAGGCCAGACTTGCTACACCGCTCTGGCCGTACTCTCCTCCACTTCCTTCCATCTTAACCTCCAGTGAATTTGCATATCCGACAGATTTACTTATTCTTGTCGCGCAAGAAGTGTCTTAAAAAGAGAAAATGATCTATGATGAGATGGAAAGAGTTCAGAAAGTCACTTAACATCAAAGTATACTCTGGCCTCTCTGGCGTAAAAGCGTACGAGTCTACATGGGCCAATATTTTTCCAATTAGGCCAGTACCGCATAAATTAATCATGTCTTTGTGGCTAAGATTAATGGCGGCCGATTGACGAGTTTCTTCGCTAATCTCTAAACGTTTGGGAAAATGAAGCTGAGTGTCAGTAGACCTACATGGGTATCTTACCCCTCAATGGGTTTAACGAAATTGTCTTCACAGTGTTAAATGAAAGAGAATGAAAATTAATGTTAGCACACGTAATTTTCCAAAACAACCCTCCTAAAAGTGAGTTCTGCTCAGCACGTTTATCAAACTGGAATGACATGAGAAAAAACTGTCCGTCGCAAACGCTAGATACGTTATAAAGAGATGCAGACAAAAGTAAGCAGGCGAATAGCTACAGAGTAATTTCTAGAGTTATTTCTCGAAGAGTCGAAGTTATATGATATGGACAGCTGATCCACAATCGAAAATATTCTGACTGCAGCACAGAAGGTGTCCACTCACGGGTGACTGTGACATATGGAAGAGCCGTATAGGTGCCCCTCTCGCAGCTGACGGTGACGTATAGGGGCCACCTTGGCGAAACGGTCTTTTTAAAGAGAATACTCGAAACATGCTAACGCTGACAGATGAACTCACATATGTTTCACTTTGTATACTCGACTCCGAGCGAAAGCGATGTCAAAGCTTGCAAAAAGATCTCCCTCTCTCACTCCAGGGCAAAATATCCATCAGACCCCAACTGACCGACTGACTGACTGATTGACCCACTGAAACACTGCAGACAGGAAGAGAGGGAGAGAGAGTCAGAGAGAGAGAGAGAGAGAGAGAGAGAGAGAGAGAGAGAGAGAGAACAAATGACTAAGAAGTAATGCATATATACATGCCTAGAATGTTCTCTATTCCACGAGATTGTAAGAGCAGGGTGCGGAAGCCCCGAGGATCTTAGGTGAAAAAAAGAGTGTGGGAGAACTGTTTTAGGAGGAGATCTTGAATGAGAGGAACGAAGAGGAAAGACGTCGTCTCATCCATATTTAAACGACAACGCAGCACAACACTCTATGCACATCGGTGGCGTATAAGCCACTCAGATGAGTTACAACTTTGTCTCCTTCTGTGCAATGGTTAACGTGTCTAGATGTCCGCTCGCTTGTGTACCCACGTGCCTTATCTATTGTAGGCCTATTTATCTGTGTGTTCGGCTGCCTGTTCCATACTCGATTCTGTTTACACAGTCTAGTATGTGATGGAATTATTTTGAATCTACTATGTTCAGCATATTTTATATTTATCATATTTATCATATAAAAACAATCTATGGTCAAGGAACTTTGCATAATTTATATTCATCAAATTAGATCTGCAATAATTTCAAGAACCCCAGACGAGACAGAGGCCTTATCTGTCCAGAAAATCTGGCGTCTCATAAAGTATCATCTATGCCAATTTTAGATGGGGTCTATGTGCTTCGGTTTCTAGTTAAGCGTTGGCGGACGACTCAGATATATACACAGACTCGTAGACTGATACAGTCGTGGTTTCAGCGTCTGTATATTGCACTCCAGTGAGAACTTTGAATCCGAATTACAGCAAAACAACACGTATGCATCCATAGTCCATACAGTTATGTGCATTAGCCAATTACGCAATTAGGCATTCATATAGCTTTACATCTGGAGCATATGTGCACGTGTCTTCTAATATGTTTAATTCATTTATTTCAAGAACTTGTTTAGCTCCCTACTCTTAGATCTTTATTGATTTATTTGTTTACTCAGTTCTATGCCGCCCCTTCTATTCTTCTACAACTCAGAGGCGGTCCCGACTACAGCCCGAAGGAGTTTGGAGTTTTTACGCCCAAGCACCATGAACAACTATTTACGTAGAGGACTTGCTCAAGGTCCCTACGTGGTGGCACGAGTCTGAATTGAATCCGCGACCCTTCGGACGCAACGAGGCAACTATCCCGTTGCTCCACACACGCCCCATGTGCAAGCCCGAGATTTGAAATCTCTGGGCGTCCGCAGGCATCGGGAGTCGAACATGGTCCTTGCAAACACACGGCCGGCGCGCTCCCAATTGTGTTAACATGGCCTAGTAAGAAGGCCACACAAATTAAGAGGAATAGAGGTGTGCTTCCAGTCCAACCGTGTATAGGCGATCTAAATTAAACCTCATGAGCAGTCTGAGAAACGCATTCGTTTTGCTTTTAGGAAAGAGCTGCAATTAGAGCTCATTCCAGATGGAGTGACCAGCGGAAGAAGAAAAAAGGTGCTCATAGTATACCTATTAACGGGGTTCTTGCGCGAGGAGTTTGGAGCTGATTAAAAACGAAATACATCATTATGTATACGGCGGCATAGCTCACGTAAATAAGCTAGAATAGAGCCTAGAATTTATTTCGCGACAAGAGCAGCTATTCCGTAGCTAATAGGTTGTGGGGTGGAAAACTAGTGAAGAGTTATCCATCTCGTTAAGGTCATTATTTTTCTTTTCTTAAGGCACGCAGAAACAAAGAGCGTTTATCTATAATATGGATGCATGTGACATACGGTCTAGTTTAGCTAATATGCAAGGCGCGCAGCTGGGGTGAAGAATCCGGTCCAGGATATAGATTTAATATCAATTGTTAATTTACAGAACTTACAGTTTCTAATTCCATATTGGACAGTTAATTTGTAATAATATAATTAATAATTTGTAATTATGGGAGAATAATGCATTTACAGTTAGGCTACGCACGTTTGTAGTGTTAGGACCTGACCAGCTGTAGAGGAAGACAGAGAGTAGAACTGGTCCGCTCCTAACAGTAGTTTGCCCGTTCTGCTTCAGTGATCGCGAGGGACTGATCTACTCAGGCATATACACGTGTCTATAAAAGGACGATAGTTCGTCGCCTAAGCGGTGATTGCTGGTTTCTTTGTGTGGGCAGAAGACCTTTATGAAGATTCGTTGATCCTGTGATCCGTTTCTCTTGTAGTCATTTGGGGTATCCTGAAAAGCCCATTTCTTCACGACGCTGTCGTAGTCATTTGGTTCGAGGCTAGTCTGTTTCTACCGTCAACGGGTGCATGCTGATCTAGTATACGCTTTACGATTGTGGTATCGTTCCATTTAGTTCTTTTCAGTGTTTGCCTTGTATGTAAAAATCGTTTGAGTATTGTAAATTATAAGTTTTAACTCTATTTGAGAATAGAATTCGAGTCTTTTGTGCTACTAAAGTAGACTTCTGTAGGCGAGATTCTTAAGAATATTATTTAAAATACTCTAGTCGAGTTGTGAATCCCAGTGGGACCTAACAATATATAAAACGACAATAACGCGGCAATAACGCGGCAATAACGCGTTAGTGGCATGTGATTAACGCTAAATAATATAATAAGTATTCCCTAGGTGGCGCCTAGGATCCGAACCGTACGTAGACTTTAAACATTCTGAATTCATTACATTTTAACACAGTGACCACGCTCTCGTTTGTGCAACGGTCACTGGTCATTAACGCATAAACTCATTTACCGCATGTATCCCTTTCAAAGCCTATCGCTACAAACTGCAGAAGTTAAGCAGTTGGTCAATAAAAAAGCCGAACTGACTTCCATAGCATTAAGATGTCGCTAAACACAGAACAACGTCGCTATTAAGATCCAACTACACTTAGACACCTTTAAACTCTTATCATACGCCTCAATATCTATTTTCAAAGGTTCACAAGATGTCGCTAGACAGTAATCAATGCAATAAAACATTTCAAAGATACTTGTACTGAACATGATAGCGGAGAAGTAACCTTAGGGATCCGATTTAGGTCTTTACCTGCAGGATCTAGGACCGCTAATAATCACTGGCTTAAGCATATTCTATTCTATTTATAGATTTCTAAAGCATATCTTTCAGTACAACCTAATCAGAGGCCTTCCCAGTGCTCTAGGCCCCGTGAAGAAAGATAAATTTTAATACGGCGGGCAGAAGCAGTAGAACCGCCACTTAAGATTGCAGAACGAGTCAAAGGAGGAAGATCATTCCATAGCATAGGACCAACAGATCTATTGAGTGTCTTTCTAAAGATCTGAACAGTTGGATGTCCTCCAATCGCCTCTCACTTAATTGGTCATTTATCCCTGTTAATTCTGAATGTAAGAATGTAATGCAATGTAATGTAATATAATGTAATGTAATGTTGGTGTTCAATTACACTGGTCTTTTGTGACCGGGTTAATTGAAGTCTTTAAGAATTTTAAAGAGTTTGAATCACCCGGTCACAAAATAAATATTTCTCAGCAGAGCAGAGGTAACTCATAAACTACGTCCACCATCGCCTGGGTTAGAACTCCGGAACTTGACCGATAGGATAGAGGCCCCCATACATAATTACATAGGCCCGATTTCGGAAGCTTAAAATATAACACTCAAGTAAACCGAACCAACGATTTCTTTGTAAATTAAGTAACGGTTACAATATTGAAATTACAAAATTATTGTAATTAACCTAGTACGATCACCCTAATTGCTGCCAACGGTGAAGCTGAGTCAAAATCACTTCATTCACTAGGCCACCTGGCGAGGGAAAGGTTGAAGACATAAGCTGATATATTGATCTTATATTTCTGTCTGATTCATTATACGAAGCCTCTCTCCCCAAACAACAATTATTGTGAGTTAAGAACTTGCTCAAAGTCCGTACAGTGGTTTCAGGTGGAATAGAACCCTCGTCATTCCAGTCACAGCTAGGCACGGAATAAGCCACTTCACCAATGCACTAAACACCACTCATCATTGGGAGGTCAGAAAAGATAATATCGAAAATACTGGATGACAGTAATAAACAATGAAGATTTGCCAAAAAGAATCAAGGTGTAGATGCAGCGCCAAACCAATTGTTATAAAATAACCTAATGGTAATATGTTGTAAAGGTGTGATTCAACTTGGTTAAATTAGGCGACTATAAAAGAAAACAGAATTCATTATAATTATTTTGATGTTATAAAATTGTAATAATTCCTTCATAGATATGCATACGCATAATTATAATTAGTGTATAGAGTATATCATATGTAGATAATAATAATAATATTCCTTATTATTTTCATATTGACAAGAACGCGGATTGATTACACACAGGTTATACGAAATAAGGCCGGCATAGCACGACACGTATAGGTCAAATTAACAGCGGGTTCCACTTAACTAATGGCATAAGTGCTGGAACGCTCCTGGTATGACCAAACCAGGTGGGGGAAGGGGGGGTGAGAAATCTTATTTTCTAACTGACATGAGACAAATGAAACAACAGAAAAGTGCTATAAGCATGCAGCTAACAGAAACTTAAAATAAATTACTGCCACGAGTGGGATTTGAACCCATGCCGCCAGATCTGTACTCCGCTTGTCGACCAACCACTCTCTCAACTAAGCTACGGACCCACTTCATAGTAAAACTTATCTTTTATCACGGGATCAAACGTACTGGGAGCGTCTCTGAATAGGTAGCACTAAAAGAGGCGCTTCAGAAATCTATGAATAGACTAGAATAGAATAGAATTGAATATATTTTTTATGTTATCTTTGTACAATGTGAGACGTGCTGTAGGAATCACCCAATACAATACAACTCGTAGATGTTTGATATATGCAAAATAACGACTAACAGTCAACTCTATTTTCTTTTGGTGATTTTAGACTTAAAGTCTGAACAGAGAAGGAGGGCGAGAGTTATATAACTTTAGCGCAATACAAGCTGCAGCATTAATAAAATTTAGTACGCTAATCCTTTTGGTAAAAAGTGTGCAAACATCCTCCTACCTACCTACATGTACACATGTACTGACCGTTAGTTTCGGAATGATGATATAGATTCCTTTGTTCATCGCTTTTTGGCAGCGAAAGTCTCAACACGCAATAAAGGAGGGGCAATGACCTCTTTCATTCCATACTGTTGTTACACTGGAACAGTTACTCGTACTATTGTCCGGCATTAGTATACACCTTTAAAATGGTGTCATACAAAGCCTTAAGTACAGCAGACGCATTTCTCAAATTTATAGATAAGAACTTTAGCGTACGAAAACAATTAGTAGCTTCAAAGATGTCGCCAGATGTTGGAACCATTATTAATATGTGCGCGCTCCTGATTCAGCCAGATTGGAACTGACAGTGTTAACACTAAATTGATGCAAGGTAAATAACGAGTGTGTGTTTTCTTCAGTTTAACGACAGCTTATGACAACAAAGGCCGTTGCCGTCGGTGCAAGAAATTGGTAAAGCGTGTTTCAGCTTTTTAAGGCAAATGAAGAATCCCAATTATAATACTATTATGGCTATGATAATAATCAGTTTAAAGGTGTCCCGATTGTGGTCAGTGGGTGTCAGATTCCGTTAGTGCTTAATAACGTGACTGGCCTTCGCGTAATAATATTATTTGTACAGAAACGATTCTCTGTCCTCATTTAACCATTTGGAGATCAGATGGGGTATGACACACTTCATGGCTCTTCTACATTGCGTTGTCTATGGACAAAGTGGAACCAATTCAGATCATTTTACTCTGCTTTCGTGAATATGATGTGCCGACAGTCCCTACACTTTAGAACAATTTATATATTTAGGGTACTTAAAAACTTACTGCATAATAAGTGAAATCATGATTTGTCGCTTAGTCCTATATAGCATACATGTAGCTGCTAGAGATTTGTTTCTAAATTTGACGTATATTGGATAATCACTAGGACTGGAGACATGAAACTTTCCATTATTTCACGTGGAATATTTGCTGTTAATACGTTTGGTAATGTTGTGACTGAATACGTAATATGCACGTGCCAAATAGATATTGCATATATTTATTTATTCACACATTTCTATACAGCAACAGTGTCAGTTACGGTGACGTCCCACACAAGGCAGCGTCCGTTGTTCCAAGGGATGAGCGTCAGATTATCCGGTAGTTTTCCGTCTGTCCTTGATAGTCCAGGAGGTTCCTTGATGTTTGGGACGCCAGCGCGAGTGAGGCCGCGGCTGACGATATTGTTCAGGACTGCATGTCTGGCTATCCTGCCCAGGCCAAGACCGCAGGATAGTCCGTGTGAACCGTCAGCCGTCACCATCGCCCCACAGAGTTTATACAAGTTCAGATAAAATAAATTCTATTGAATTTTCGAAATTAAAATGTACTTGAGGAAGTTAGGGAACCAGCGCAGGCGAATTCGAAACGATAATATGGCGCTGTGTTTTAGTTCGGGTTTTGGTAAAGTATTAATTAAAAAAATTGGCTTACATGTATTGTATAATTAAATAGACCCCATTAGCAGGACAAAAACAATGGCAGCAAAGAACAGAATATATCGCGCTATAACTTATGGCGTCAGATATTTCAGTTTGGACTACAAGCTTGTTTTCGTCTGCTTGGCAATATGCATAGGCTTAATATAACTTTGAATGAATGAGAGGCCTATTGTATTTATCTACAGATTTCTGTAGAACCTCTTTCAGTACGACCTCATCATAGGCGCTCCCAGTGCTAGGGGAGGGATGAACAAGCGGCAGAAGGCGTTCGTTGATGATGACGACATCAAGAGAAACTCAATTGATTGACACAGAGATGGTTGATGGACAGGAAGACCATCCCATCTGCATAGTCACATAGTGCATACAAGTGACCAGAAGCCAAGTGTTTGAAATGAATCTTGAAGAATATCAGCAGTAAAGAGTATGTAAAGGAACGTTGAGGAACTCCAAATTTTGCAGGTCTGAGAGTTGCTCAGAATAGCCATTTGAGGTTGGTCAGTGAGATAAAATCAAACCAGTGAAGTGAAGGCCCACTAAGTCCAAAAGAATAGTATGAATGGATGGTTTATTATTATTATTTGCTAAATTTGTAACGTGCGCAAGGTCGCACCAAAATGTTAATCTGAGGCGCGGATAGTCAGCCGCCAGGTGGAGAGCAGTTTAATTATCCAAATGCTTAAAAGCCAAGGAGAAATAGTGAGTTTTGAGCAATTTCTTCAATGAAGGAATTGAGTTTGCACTGTGAAGAGAGAGTGGTAATCGATTCCATTCTTTTTAGAGCAGAGGCATGGAATTACTGTCTTGTTCACGCGAGCCCATAACTGTTCTGCATCTCGGCTCATCTAAAAGGCATATACTTGATGAATGATAATCGTAAGCAGCGGGAAGGGGTGTAAGGATGTAGAAGAGATTGAAGGTAGAGTGGTGTGCTGTAGTTGAGGGCTTTGCAGGTCAAACAGGCTAATTTATACATAATGCATAGATATATGGACAAAGAATTGATTGATGCATGGGGGACCAGGTTTTTTGGTCTTGCGTTGTCTGTTGTGAGGGTGAGAGCACCTTACCGAAACCAAATCTTCTTGGAGAAATTTCCTTGGATAAATTTTCATGCACATATGCTTCATTTAAATTACAATTACAACAGAAACACAGATCAGGAAGGGGTTGTATACGTTTTTTTGATTGATTTATATATAAGTGTTAATGTTTGGTTATGCAGAGAACATCTGAAGGAGGAAATAGAGAATACTGTCACCATGAGCAATGGGACGACGCCACCACTCAACCTAGATATGGTCTGTGAACGGTACTGGACTGAAAACAACTACAAAATTTACAGGCTCTTCAATGTTTTCAGTGGACTTGCGGATTGCCTTGTATACGACAGCGTGATATTTTTGGTATGTAACACTGTGCAATGTGCTCCTTGTTAGCAGGTCATGTGATCGGCATCCAATGGTGCACAGTAGCTTAAATATTATGTGATCTGACATGTTATGTGTTAAAAGTTATATCATAAAAATTTTGTATATCAATCAATCAATCGCAATTTGTATAGCGCCCCTTCAAGATCCCTACTCCCTATTATTGTGAGCTGCATGCGCATATGACAAGAAAACCAGTATATAGGATTGTAGGCACATTGTTTTATACACACAGTAGCTTGAGTAAATTATGTACTATTTATAGCTTTCTACAATATGTCTGGTACTATTTTCAATATTTTGGAGATATTTTAAAATTGTATTTGCTCATTTATGTAGTGCCTCTGTCAGAACTCAGAAAATGCTTCAGATTCAGAGATGATCCTGGACCACAAAATAATAATATTGTATTGCCTAACTTAAGGACAGTTCCATCTAAAATGTATGGTCATGACATTTGACAAAGACTGTTTGCTTCCAGTGTTCTGTATTATGTAATGTAAGAAATGACATTTGCAAGTGTTTGCTACTGAATAAACTATTTTATTGCAGGTATGTATTCTGCTGTTTTCTGTTCTGAGGAAGAGGGCTGGGAATTATGGTCGCATTGGCCTCGATGAGCGCATTGCAAATGGGTTAGTAGACTGCTTAAACTCAATTCTTCTTTCAACAATACCACCGTTGATCAAGATTATTATAGCCTCCTCCCACCTTCCTCTTCGTTCCTCCACAAGTCTTTAACAATAAACAAAAAGCTGTTGGAGACAACTTAACATTTGTACATAATGGCTAAATTATGGTACTTTCTTATTTCAACTGATTTTCAATAAAAAAGAAATACATGTACCTAACAACTGTTAGTTATTATTATTGTGAGCTGTATGCGCATATGACAAGGAAACCAATTATTATTATTGAAAGAGTTGGACCACTTTCGGCTATTTCACTTCCGACCTGAATATTGTTATTGGAATATTCGAATTTTGTAGCACTAGCACGGAGAGATATTCTGTGATTCTCACTGAGGCCACTTATTCAATACAGAAATTTGGTTCTTGAGAGTCTCAAAAACTCAAAACACCTAGGCTTGACTTCAAAACTGATATTGTGACATACTTGAAGACTGAGACTGAAACATAAAAATGCCAGTCTTGAAACATTTCAAGGCCAAGATTTCTTAGTCTTTAGAATATGTAACCTTGGATTGCAAATTTCTTCGTTTAATAATTTCGTATATGAATCGCTATTTAGGTTTTGTGTCTTCATTTCCTCGTTTCCTGTGTGATGCTGACTTTTCTGTGCTGTGTTTTAGGAACGTGAATCACAAAATGCAGGCATACAATGTGTATGTTGCTTGACATTTGGTTTGGATTCGTTCTTGGTTTCAATTGTTAATTAAAGATAGTTTATATTTCAGGTTTTCATTTGTGTAATTGCTTTTTCATTGTCACTTATAATTAATATAAATATTGGATTATGTTTCTTATAATAATTTTATGTAATCTGATAATTAAGTCAGGCCGAGTCAATTGTCATTCCAGAATACTAATTTTCATTTGTGGTCTCCGGACAATTTTTTCTTATAGCCTGAG
>JAQFXW010000078.1:0-25903 GCA_034693945.1 Dendrobaena attemsi | reverse complement strand
CTTCGGCGTGTAAACTCCGACACATGTCTCCGGGCTGTGGTCGGGACCGCTTCTGAGTAGTAAGGGACTTGAAGGGGTGGTATAGAAATGCGTTAATAAATAAATAAATAATTGCAACTACGCTTCGGCGTGTAAATTCCGACACACCTCCGGGCTGTAGTCGGGACCGCCTCTGAGTAGTAGAAGACTTTATGGGGCGGTTTAGAAATATGCGAATTAAAGAAAACTACACAGATGTTAGGCTCAAAGCCGTGAAAATTACGAATGGGAAATGACCCTCGGATCATAGCCTGGGTTAAAAAGATATGACCTATAACCATTAACCAATTAACTGTAGCCGTAACGTAGACCTATTTCGTTGTGCTAATACCAGGTTCAAATGCGGTGGACCTACATATTGCGCGAAAATAGAAATGATAGTATTCTGTATAGTTGGCCCCTCCCATTGGAGATATGGCTATTGCATTGAAATAGCATGACTGCCTTCCATGGGAGCCGAGTGTTTGAGGCCCGCGAGGGCCGGCCCCCTCCCCAGAAATCCACTGGCTCGGCTGTCACAGTTTGTCAGGAACCTGACGCCTATGCTCAGACTGTTAAAATCTAAATTGTATTGCTGTGGTTGAACTGGGAGCACCTCTGAGAAGGTTCTGAAGGGGGCTATATAAAGTCTTCAAATGAATGACATAGAAGTGCATAGGAATAAATCCCAGGCAAGGCCGGGTACATCAGCTAGTAATAATATAAATTGGAGTTCTGTAAACCAAAGAGTTGTTTGGCATCTGGTACAATAAAGAATATACTAACTTACATACTTACTTACTTATTAACACTGCACGCTGGCAGAATGCAACTCACTGACAAACAAAATCTGATAAGAATTAAAGATGTGATGATTATGGCTTCCAAAGTTTTTGTTAACAAAATCCTTCAAACATGCATTTACATTACCGGTAATTGATACAAGTCATATTCAACCACATAATTCAAGTATTTTCAGCTTTGTGTTATTCAAACACATTCATTACACAGCTATATCCTAATCTGTATGTAAAACTTCATAACACTCAATGTGTTATTGCATAGTGCGTTCAGACATAAAGTTCTACTGTGGGTATTCATGACAAAACTTTAAGTAAGTAGACTTTAAGTACTAACAAACATACACTAATCCATACATCCCTAAACATAACTATGTTCTACCTATCATATTTCACTTTTTGTTATATTTCCAGTTAAGCGCAAAACACAAATAATACAATAAAGTGGAAATGCTTGAAAATGAACTGGATATTGTACTACATATGATACCTTTCCCACAAGGCTTTCGGCGCTTCCCTGAACCTGCTTTTGGATTCTGGCTGGGTTTCTTGGACAGAGGCTTGAGGATGCAGATGAGTTGAAGGAACCATTAGAAGGCGCTCTTTGTGACGAACCGCTGCTCCGTGGAGAGAGAGGTGAATGCGGTGGTACCGTGGTGGCTGCTGGAGAGGCGGCCTGCGTCCCATAGCTGGTCACAAGGCTCGGTGACAGCATCAGAGGACGAGCTGATAAGTCAATCAAACATTATTCACCTATTTCGTTACCCAAGCTGACATTTAAACACAACGGGTTACAACATAAATACATTGCATGACAACCATTCAGATCTACCACACTCCATAGTTCTAGTGTTCAGTTTCAAAGTTTACTATGAGCAAACATTAACAATTCACTTCTATTGCAGCAGCCTGTCATTAATGCTCTAAAGTGTCATGCATAATTGTAAAATTCACTTTCATCCAAGTCAAGTATAATCATGTATTCCTATGAAATAATGGAAATAGTTGAACAAGAACACATGTTTGATAACAGAAATAGACGGTTCATGCAGGAAATTGAAAAGCAATGTCTTGTTCAGAACTTGTGATTGTTGCGGTTTAACATTAAACCTGCATCAATCAAACTTGAGTGACGAGAGGCTCACATCCATTATATTTGTAGAAAGCTGTTCTGAGAAAGCGCATGTTGCAAAACACCGTGGCTTTGTTAAAGAAGTAAATAATTATTATATTTCGTTCTTCTTTTAGTATCCTCATGTGCTTGTGCTTGCAATATCAGGTCGCTAGTAACCTGGGGTGTGGTAGGAAGCCCTGACCCGATGGGGTGAGTCAGGCGGAGTACGTAGCACCTTTGGATGATCGACAGACCGATGTCGTCCAGAAGCGTTCATTCCGGCGACAGCCATGGCCTGCCAGAAACAGACGAACCACATGCATATCTCATGACTTCGTGCAATTACAAATTAGGGGATAAAACGGCTCAACAATCACCAAGACAATTTTGCATAAGAAATAACCAACTATTGACAAGTACGACTTAGAATAAAGTAACATTTAGAATTAGTAAGATAGAATATTTTTACGAAACCAGTTGCATACAAATAGAATTATAAAAAAATATGAGGCCATAAGCAACACATTCACTTCTGACAAATAAATAAGAAATTTCCTATAAAGAATGACTGTTTTGTTCCGAAGTTAGGAAGATGTTAGGCGAAAGTTCTTCGTAGCCACGTAATTCTAAGTTCGCCCAGGTTTAAATGATTGTCAAAACTGTCCTGAAAACCATGTGATCTCGTGTACACTGAGGGCAAACCAAAGTATATCAGTATAATGAAGCCAGTCAACACATCTACGTGAGAGGAATAGAATTCAGTTAACTCAAGGCTCAAGTAAAATGCTCAAGCAGATAGGAGAGACTTCTTCTACAAATCAATTTCGTGGCCACTTCCTTTATGTATGTCAAATAGTTATGTAATGCTTCTTCAAGGAAACTACCCAAATACATATATATATATACATTATTGTTAGATTCTGATCAACCCTAACAATATATATATACATATATATTCATATATCATACAGTTCAAATGAAGGATGACACCGCAAGCTCACAGTTAACAGAGAAGGATTATTAGAAAATAAGAATATTGTTCAGTTTCTGGTGATCAGCCGAATAATGGGTGGACAATGGACACACCGGTAATAGAAAGATGCCTATACGGTATACCAGACTTTTGATATGAGAAATCCTGCACGTTCTTAAAGTATTCTCTTTGGAATTGAGCACATCTTTTATGCTACTCACTATATTTAATATTATATATGACACATTGAAAAGGCAGTTCTGTGAACTGATACAACTTTAGCTTCATTTAGTTGTACATGCCAATTTATTTCAATCGCTCAAGTTATAAGTTTAAATTGTACGCAATAACTCTATAATGCATTTGTTGAGGTCACTTGCAATTTCTGAATTAAATGGCAATAGTATCAAAGGTAAAGTCAAAAGGCAAAGGCACACTGTATGAATATACCAGAGGACAATGATGTCCCTAATCTACCACGCGTAGTGCATTGTTTCATACTAGTGGAGTGCACTAGTGCAAGAAAAAGGGAAAAGCAGCGTACTCCTGACCATGGATGAAAGGACAACCATCCATCCACACGTGAGGGGCAGTATTCCATTCCTTTTAGACGCATTCCAATTCCATAAAAGTCTCTTATGTAAAATGTTAGGATATTGACTGATCATGTAAACATAACCAGCTAAAAATCAAGTCTCACATCACCAATCTCACAAAATTAAGAATTTCAACAAAACTTCCCACAATCAAGCAAAAAACAAATGACAAAGGTTACTCAGAAACTGAAAGCATCAAAGCATAAACTGAATCCATAAATGTACTGATATTGAAAAAGTTTGTGTCTATCAACTGCTCGTGGTTTATGCTTTTCCTGTCATTGACATTTATTCCAGAAGCCTCAGTCTTGGACTATAGACCTTCAACCTAGCATCTTAGTCTAATCTTATTCTGTGTCAGTACCACACTGTCCAGATCTTATTGCCTTGGTCTTAGATTCTGATTACTGCATTCACCACTGGTCATAAACAAGTATTTTAATAAAATTTCACAACTTAATGATTACTAAAACTGACATGAAAATACATGAGAAAGTGTCAAATGTATCCACAGGAGAGATTAATAGCCAAACATCAACTTCGCCAAGCATTGGCAACCAACAAGTTTAGCCTGTTATCTGGAATCTAGTAGTGTTGAGATGGCCTAAATGGCGTCTTACCATAATGCTTCTGCAACTGTGAGGATGGGACTTTTGAGTAGTGAAACCAGCTTTATCCTGCAGTTGAAGAAAACAAAAGAAAAAGAACTGACAACCAAAACAAACAGGACCCAGAAAGAAAGACGGAGTATGACAGACATGTATTTATTGATATGAAATTCAATGAATGAAATAAAAAAAAACATTCAAGTAAGAAAAACTTCTTTTTAATGGCATCATTAGCACACATCCAAAAACGGTTAATGAAATTCATACATAAACGCAGTGGCTGGCAGCACCAGGATGTCAGGACTGAGGCTTTAGTCCTTAGAGCCTATCCTTTTCTACATTTCCTTTTCTATCAGTTTTCTCTTCCATACCCATTACCTTTTCCACTCATCCCTTTCCCTTCCCTCCACCCCTTTCTCTTCAACATTCATTCATTTCAAGAATTTGTATAAGGCAAGGAACCTACTCAGATGCGTTCGCAGTCCAACCACGGCAATACAAACTAGACTTCATAAGTCTGAAGAAGGCAGACCCCTATAATCTCTTCTGAAAAGCAGAATACATTTGAAGCAGAGGTTAAAAGGGGATTTCCATGGGAAATCTTTTCAGGTGTCTATAGGTGCATTGCATCCAATGAAAACGTGGCATTGAGTGCCATGGCAACTGCTTTGTAGTTTTATTATTCTAGTAAGTTTTGCAAATTTTAGAAGCCTTTGA
Source organism: Dendrobaena attemsi (assembly GCA_034693945.1). Lineage (NCBI taxonomy): Eukaryota > Metazoa > Annelida > Clitellata > Crassiclitellata > Lumbricidae > Dendrobaena > Dendrobaena attemsi. Next base: position 21,077 of record JAQFXW010000078.1, on the reverse strand, counting down.
GAAACTGTGCTCAACTTAAAGCATTGTCTACTGCTAGTTATAATGTAGAGGTTCTCAACGTTTTGAGACTCAGGAATAACTTGTAAATTTGTTGTCTCGTAACCACTGAAATTTTGTGTCACTAGAGCACTCTGTGATTATGCGACCATATAAAGTTATAACATTTATATAACAGTTATCATAATAAAATAAGTTTGATAACATTCAGTATTAATTAAGTATTAAGAAAATTTTTGATATGAGTTATAGGCTACTATTAGTCCTATGTGGTAACAAATCAGCATATCATTAATACATTAGTTTCATGCTGCCATGCATGTAGGTATTGTAGGGCCATATCAAATGAAATTAAGAAAAGTAAAAAAAATGACAAAACTCATTTGCTTTTATGTTTTTAATTCACCCCTTTGAACCCGAGACCTTGAAAATCGTACCGAAATCATACCGCTATAGCGGGATATCGGGTTCAAAGAATTAAGATGCAAGTCTTGCTCGCAGACCACCAGGCTTGAGAACTCCTGGCATAGCAATCCTCTGTAAGAAATGCTCACAGCAACCTACAGGTGTATTAAAATTTAAATACCCCTTACATGACCCTGTCCAAGATAATCAAGTAAGCAATAGATTTGCAATACTGCCTGAAAGAGTTGATAATTTCATTGTCTACTCTGTTTATTATGAAGATAACATTTAATGCCTTCTACTCTGGAGCAAGAGCTAAGCCACTCAGCCCACCTCTGGTGCTACCAGTGTATAAAAGAAAGAACAGCACCTCCAACACTAAAAACAATTGTAAGGGTTGCAGCTAAACATAAAACAAGAAGAAAATTATATTTAAACAGTAAACACATAAAATAAGAATGGCAAGCATAGAACAGAGCCATCAAAAAAACCATTAAACAGCTACAGAATAATTATCAAAACAAAACCACAAGGTACCGTAATCTCACTTCTTAGCGAGTGATAATCGTAATCTAAAAATTTCTAGAATGCCCCACTCGGACGCCAAGCGAAGAGCGTCAGCCACTTCTTGAGCGCTGTGCATAAGAAGGGTTATCCAGAGGTAAGTTCTTCAATGGTCGGAATTCTGGGTGGTTAGAGGAGGCAGAGCAGGGCTGTAAAGTGTATGTCGTTTGAGCTGGTGGCTGGGCAGCAGGCGATAAGAGGAATCAGGACTTGAGTGTTTGAAAAGATCGGACTTCAATTTGGAATGAAAAGCACCAGAAGTGATTGTTAGACGATACGGAGGCAGAGAACGACGAATGGTTGGCATTGACAGCAGAGATGTCGAGGAGGCAGCAGCAGGAGACTTACTGGTGAGACAACATCTCATTCTAATTTTCGTTAATGAATGTATCACTGGTTTATTTTATCTATTAGTTGCAAATTTTAGGTTAGCAAAGGCTCTTGTTCTGGCAGCGGGGTCAATGGTGCAGTGGTTAGCGGGGTCAATGGTGCAGTGGTAAAAGTGCTAAGAAGGCAATGAGATCAGGTGCACAAGAGCAAGATACAAGGTCAATTGTCATTTAAAGCAATGGAGTTTTTGGAGTTTAGCTGAGACCGAATGTTGAGGGAAACGGTAGAAGTTTCTTATATAAAGGTTTGCGTGAGTGCCGTGAAGATTATGCCTTGGGATGGTTTGTTTGTCGGCCAGGATTAGTATGAATGTCGCCAGACAGTAATAAAGCAGCTGCCTGCTGTCGACATGTCGATAGTTGATGACAGATGAATGAAATCTGTGATGAGTGAGGATGAATGAACGACGTCAGAATGCATGACGTTTATAGAGAAGGAATGAACAGAATGCATGATGTTTATAGAGAAGGAATGAACAGAATGCATGATGTTTATAGAGAAGGAATGAGGTGCAGAAGGAACAGAATTGAGGTAAGAGTACTGCACAGTGGTAGTCAGTAGAAGTGGAGCAAGGGAAGACTCTGGGTGAAGATGTAAAGAAGTTTAGAAGCAAAATTGGTATGAGAATTGGAGTCAGTGAAGCCATGCTAAATTTGGGTCAAGATAGCAGGAAGGAGAAACAAAGGCTGGATGAGCACGTGGAAAAATTGGAAGATAAGCGGAGTATTTTGGAGATGATTAACGCTGTAACAGCCAATCGAAAGATCTGATCTGAGCAATTATTGAAAAACAAGAGTTCAAACAGATTCGTGACTGAGAAATTAGATAAATTTGAGCTATCCAACATAATGCCCTAACACGTGTATCTGGAGCCCTCCATCATTTCTTTGGTTTTGTTTTGATAATTATTCTGTAGCATAATTCAAGCAAATGAGGAAATATTTCTACAGTGAAAGTATTGCAATTGAGACAACAACAAAAAAACTACAAAGATAGATGTTCAACAGTTGAAGCAAATATGACATTAAGCATGCTACCACACTACACAGAAAAACAAAAATAATTTGGGCTCCTCAGGAGAATGTGAGCTGTGGAGAAGGGAAGTACTTTTCCAGCAAACGCAACTCAAAATGAAAATTTAAAGCCACACTTAAATTGGTTTAACATTCAGCTAAGAAAGAACAAGTAGGTGTACTAACAGCAATTCTTTATTTCCCTCTAACTATTCCTCCAGATTGGTCTTTGAATCTCATGAAATATATTGTGGTATATATTCTAAATAATATGACAGCCAAAATGCCCCCTGCTGATTCTTGCTCACTTTAATGGATTAGTTCGTCATATTCTGAATGTGCTCAAAACTTGATATATCTTGAAACATATATTGAGTCACAGTTTGTGTCATGAAGTCACAGGTCTGCTCATGATTTGGTGTATGTATGATCTGAGCAATTATTGACTGTATGACCATAGCTACGTTGCAATTTGGAGTTGGCTGAACTTTAAAAGACTTATTAGTTTTCATTGTACGAGTGTGAAACCTAATTCTCTCTTTCCACTGCTGGATGCAATCAAGAAATCTTGTATTTAGTGAAGCAATGGTGCAGTCTGGTCTGCAAAGTTTTGTAACAGGACAAAAGTTCTGTAATGAACCTATGGAAGAGAAGTACCTAATGAATCATATGGAAGAGAAGTCATGTAACCACTCAGCTGGCTACTTCGCCCTATTGCATGCCCTCAAACAAGATGGCTGCATATATTTCCAAAAACTATCAAAATACCAAACCATAATCCAGTTTTGATTTATGAATGCACATATTAGGATATGACTCCATCTCTGCATCTTCTGTGCAGTGGACATAGATGGTCTACTTTAATTCAAGGGAAACGCCAAACCAGTCAACCACTGATGCAATCCTGCAGTGGAGTCACAAACAGCCAACTTAATAAACAAACATCCATTTACTGTGATTCAAACGTTTGGTCTCAATTGGCTGTGAGGAAATGGTTGATTTATACAAGTCTGTAGGTGAGCACAGCCATGCACAGATCAAATAGCAAATAACTGGGGAAAATAGAAGGAAATGGGCGGACAGGCATAAACTGACAGATAAAAAGAAGATATAGAGAGAGACAGGAAATGACAGAGAGAGACGGAAACTGGCAGACAGACAGAAAGATAAAAAGAGAGAAGACAGAGGAAACACGGTCAAGACAAGCTGATCATGCCTTGCAACTCTAAATCTATCCAGAAGGAAACACAAGCTGTGGGGAAAAGGTCATCATGTTCAAGCAATTGAGTTTGGCATAATCGTTAGGGTCACACTGCTCAAGGAAAGACAGGGATCTACTCTAACTGGATTGAGTGTCATAGATCCGAAATTCATCTCACCAGTAGGAAGGGCTGGTTGTGCTGAAAACCAACAAAGAAAATGTAGGCAAAAAACCTAATTTCTACCAAAATCCTTAAGCAAACTTCAACAGCCTGTGATCGTTACAAAATGTTGGCAAAACTAAAATTTAAACTTCTACATCACATGCAATTACTGTAAACAAATCATAAATATCAATGTAATATTCAAGAAGATCTCTAAGAATTACAATGGAACAAAAATTCAATGCATCTGCAAACAAAGGCAAGAAAGAAATGATTGGCTCTTCTCAATCAAATGTCTTCAATCCTTGCTCTGTTCGAAAACCCAACAGTCCGTCTCTATCAACGATGATACAGTTGAGAAAATCTACCCAGCCTCTTTGAATTGCCGGTGGCTTAGTTTCCTTCTCCTTCTACCACTTCTCCTACAATCTTTTACACCTGACTCCAATTTGCGCAAGGAAAGCCAACTTCCGCAACCTGTCATCAATCAAATTCCTGAAACTGTGATCAGTTCCTATCTCATCCTCTTTTCAAGTCCATCTTAATGTTTTCAACCTAACTTCTCACATGTACTATGACGACAGACTAACGGTTCCACCTTATGACAGATGCACTATTGAAGCCATAAGTTGATGAGATTAGATAGAGTTGATTTGCAGTGACAGTTGCTTTTAATTGTTCTGGCCTCTGCCTATCATGTATTTCAGCTGCAGGTATATATAAGTGACTATAACAACCTCAACTCAGATGTTCACATTTATATCTTCCTTTTAAAAAAGCTTCATAGAAAAATAATAATTGTCTGCAAAGTTTAGTTCAACTGTCTGTCTGATATGTGTTATACATATTGCATAACTAATCTAATCTAATATAATCTATTACAAACATGTTAAACATCACCACTTGATTACTGGACTATATTCGCTGCTTTTTGCCGCTGCAAAGAAAATCCAATTTGGGACAGTTATGTCAAAATGCAGATTAGCAAAATTTGAAGCAACTGGTAGACAAATTAATAGTTTGAAATAAGAAAACAAGATGGTTGATATCAACATGGATGTGGCAATGCCAGTGTCGTAGGCACACATATAGAAGTAGAGGAGCGCCGACAGGGTTTGGGTCTTAGAACGAGGTTTAATCATCTCCACAGGGAGCTGAAGGCTTTGTTCCAGCTGAGAACAGCTTCAGTTAACACTTTTGCCCACAAATATATAGGTTCATATCCAGCAGTAGCATGACAAAACGAATCATTAGCTATGCTTAGAATTGTTCAATGTGTGGTACAGTGTGGTTTAAATCTTATGTAACTCTTCCCATTAAACAGCTTGTTTACTTGTTTGAAGTTGCTTTGAAGGAAGAAGTAGGCACTAAAACAATTTCCAAAGAGGATCAACTTACTGGGTTTGTGTGTTGGTTGCACTTTTCTTATTTGAGTGTACATTGTTGGATCTTAACCAAGGTGTAACATAGTTTACCTGATCTCCAAAGAGCATCTAGCTTAAGGCTAATACATTAAATTGTCTGTCATTAATAACATGACATTATTACGTCTATGAGCCTCTGTTGTAGAGTGCTACACACTCTAGCATGACGCAATGCTACAGTGTTCCAATTAATATTCAACGTATCTTCACTAACTTTGTTCTGGACATCATTGGACGAGGCTCAGTCTTACTCAACATTGTTAATTAGTTTGTTAAGTAAGAATAATACTAGTCACTGTATCAAAATTTGCTCACAATAAATATGAAAGATGTCACAATTCAATGTGCATCTGTTGAATAATTTTTATATGGATTGAATAAATAAATGAAGTAAGGTGTCAGAAATTCATAATCACTATATCTAGCCATTGTAAATAATTGCAGGAATGCTAAGTAGAAAGTCTTTGGCTGATTTGGCAATAAGTACCGGAGCGGGCCAAATCGGTGGGTTCCGGTATCAAGCAGTGATGATGAAAAACAAAATTAATTTAAAATTAACCAAGTTTTGAAGTTGATTTTGCTATCTGTTGAAAACTCATGCAACGAAGTGAGAATCAGAATGACACATTCCTTCAATGTACTAACATAACTTTTTCTCATTGTTATGTACAGCCAATGCAAATTTCCCTCAGTTATGTTATTATTGTGATTTAGCATGAAGATGAACCCAAGGCTGGTTTAACATGACAGCAAAGAGCCACAGAAACAGCAATGCTGAACACAGTGACTGCCACCTAGTTAAAATTCCTCCCGTATACCCCACCTACGAGTTAACTCGTAGCTAACTACTGTGAGCTATAAACGCACACAGGCGTGTGCCTAATAATTCTGCTGGGGTCTGGGTTGATGCCAGGTGAGAAAGAGTATTGCTTCTATAGGGGAGTGTCAAAATAACTTAGGTCAACTGACTGAAATGGTGTTGATGGCGGTAGGCGTAATTTATCTGGGTGATGATTTTGACTGTCAGGATAAGGTGTGAGATTCACAATAAGGCCGGGCTATAGGCGTTATTAGCCCGAAGACTGACATGGATGATAGTCTAAGTGCATGTAGTATAGGCCCTATGGGGCCTATAGTTGATGCATCTTGGCCCTATAGTCGCTGTGGTCCTAGATCCAAATGTAGTCTATTGATCCACAACAATAAACGTCTGAGCATGAATGGATACGTCGCGTATGAGCTAGACTCCGTAAGACATACAATAATTATTTACTGATGAAACGGTCACATTGGGACTGTCAAACTAATCCTATAATATCAGTCGGGTCTGAAGCAAGGCCGTAGACAGGGGGCGTTTTGGGTGTTTAAACCCCCCTGAAATGAAAAAATGTCAATGTAAAAGTTCGTTCTTAGTGTGAAAAGGTAGGAAAATAAGAGTCCTTGGGCGTAAAACATCCCGCAATGAATAAATGTAAAAGAAATTTTTATACGAATTGGAAAACACCCACTGGAGCAAAATCCTGGCTATGGCCTTGTTCTGAAGGTCTCTCTGAAGGATGACTCAGTCGACATGATTGTCGTTGAAACAAAATCCTATGCAGTACTCATATGTCACGCTTCAGTGGACAGCACTTTTTTGACTTCATACTAGCAAGCTGATAAATTATTAGAAGGATGGGCCAAGAAAGACAACATGCATGTTGCATGACTCCCTTTGTTTGACATTATGGTATAACCGGCTTAGTGTGTGGCACAGTGTTATGATCAGTTGGATACAGATGTGGATGAGTAGGCCTAAGAAGAATATGTATAGACACCAGAAAAGCTGATGGAATTTTTTTTGGATGAGTATGATGAGTTATTTAGGCATTATTATTATGAAAACGAAGTGAATATATATTAATTTCCATAAAAATCATATTGTGAAAGTATGCTTATATGCTTGGCATATGTACGGGCTATAAATGCAGTGGCGGTCATTCCGGACAATGTGTTAAAAGAGAGACAGGCCACACTGATGATACATCAGCTGGTCTCCTCCTCTCTAGTATTCAGCTTTTGCGGATCATCATCACCGACCAGTGAAAGAGCAGACAGGAAGTTGGATTATGTGCACGTCAGATAGCAATCCAAAACTATCTCAAGGATGCTGACCACAGATCCATCTATGAAAGGATTTTGTATAAATTGTTATTTTATATTTGACACCTGACAAGAAGCGACAGCGGTACTGACCTGAGCCTGAGCTAATTTTAGTGGAGTTGCGATCTTCGACATCAGAGGATTCTGGTCGCTGCGTTGTTTACGAAGGCATGACAGCAGACTGTTTGTACTGGTCACCTGCTTTCGTATGACTGCAGAAGACTGTTCTGTCTCATAGTCGCTGTCCTCTTGTGGAAGGCTGCAAACAAATGACATTCGTAACTGCTACATAGAACAGTACCGCAGGGGACATTTACATGCCACACGCTGACAGCTTTGAATAGCACTGCACTAAGTAAATGAAACAGAGCTCACACTTGCGCTATTCTTTCCTTATTCCTTGTGAAAGGATGATCACAGAGCTATAATCTACTATCTAAAAGCTCTGACATCAATCAAGATTCTCTTTCCATGTCATCAGTCAACTAACAAGAAACACTCCTTCACAATTCATATAAGAAAAATAGCTAAACTTCTGCACTGGCTTGGTTTCCACAGTTGACAAGCAACTGTAAACAAACACTTTGCATCAATAAATTCCCACAATATCTGTGAAAGCAATATTACTCATTATTATTAAGATAGTACTCATCAGACTTTAAACATTTGTATTGAAATTTCCCACAATACCATCAGGTTGTAACTTGATACTGAATACTGATAATATTTGCTGAGTTGTCACATATGATACATTTCTTCTCTGTACTCTGTTAGTATTCTCCTTAGGTCCATTTATCATCATCACAGTTTAAGTGACAACTAATAAGAAGCAAACGAGCAAATTGTGAGAACGAATGCTCGAATCTTGTTATCAAATGCAAATTCATTTGTAAGTATTGACCATAATATGTAGACTTACTCCCTGTAAATGAATGGTCCTTTTCGTAATGTCCTGTCCCTTGCAGTCGGGTCCTCTTCTGGGTCAACCGAGTCCTTCCTGGCGTCCGGCCCCACCCGTAGCGGCCTTACAGGAATGCTTTCTTCAGCCGAGTCGAGGGCATCACTCTGACTGCTATACGCACGTAGCTCTACGTTCGTGGGGTTGGTCCCACTTTCGTCATTCATACGAATGCTGAACATCGTAAACAAGAAGACGACACATAAGATAGCATTCAACTCTTATCCTAATAAAGATCTACAGGATTGCCACCACATGAAAAGAAACAGAATTTACAATTTTATTAACATTAAATATGGCATCTCTAAAACTCCTACACAGCAACACAACTTAATGATATCACTGCATAGGCTGAGCCATCAAAACTCTGTTTTCACTTTTCTAGCTAATCAGTTACATTGTACAAGCTTAAATTTTTTCCAACTTCTTAACTCTGTCCCAATTCCTAATCTTGATTATCACAAGTCCTCTGCAAAAGAGTTCTTTCACTCCTGTCAGAACTTGACCCCAGCATCTATCTTTCCCTTAAGAACAACACCCTGAGGGGATCCGAACCACTGATCCAACTCAATTTCAACTGTGACATCGAAGAAATACCTTTCTTGGCTCACTCGACACGACTCATCCGTTGATGAGACAGGAGACAGGTGGACAGAGGATCCACCGTTTCTCTGTGATGGCGAAGACCTTGAGGTGGCGACCCCTGTGGGCGAGTGATTGGCAGAATTGCAGTATTCGATCTTCAGATGAGGCATCGATGGCGTCAGAGGAAAGAGATCACGAACATTGACGGAGTTCTGCATCGTGGGAGACTTGCGCGTCTGTGGACAGTGCAGCGAATTGGTAGGCGACAGTTTGCTGTGGTCAGCCGTAGGAACGGTAAGAGAGAGGCTGCGATTTGGGTTGGCCACTGAGCCACCACCACGGCCAAGCGTTAAGGCAGAGATGACAGTCCCAAAGAGACTATGATCACGCTGCAACAAGAACAAATGGCACTGCAGGTGTTTTAATAGCATTTATCTCATGGACGGAGTTTGGGTTCTGCTCACTGGGGGGGGGGCTGCAAGTTCAGAAAAAAGTTGATGACCTTTTTTAGTCCCAGCTTCTGAAAAATATTTAATCACATCTGCCAAAAAGTTGATGACCTTTTTTAGTCATCACCTCATTTTGGGGGTAAAATGTATGACCCCATGATGGGAGGCTGGACCTTCCGCAGACCTGAATAATAAATGGCACTCACATGTAAAAGTCTCTCCATGCCCCCCTGATAAACTCTGCCCATGATTTATCTTTAAGAAAATGTATTTATTTAAGAACCATGACCGACACACGGAGATGATGCCAAGAAGTTTCAAAGAGCAGCCAGCATTCACCACAGAAAAGCATTTATTTGCCGCTACAGGGGTGTGTATGCAACTATGCAAATACATCAGCCCCCAGAGCACAGAAAAGATTGTAAAACTGAGTAATCACAGTCAATGTCCAAATGTGGGACATACTAAGGATGACACCCAGTCCAACACCTAGTCCAACCCCCAGTCCAACACCCAGTCCAACACTTAGTCCAACACCCAGTCCAACCCCCAGTCCAACACCTAGTTCAACACCCAGTGCAACACCTAATGCAACACCCAGTCCAACACCCAGTCCAACACCAAGTCCAACCCCCAGTCCAACACCCAGTCCAACACCCAGTCCATCTGCCTGATTGCAACAAAAGTCAGCAGTCACCAATGAACAAAATAAGAATGACGGCGTAATTGAGATTACAGTGAAGTTCACGGTAGCCTACGACTGTTAAAGCACTACCCTGTGCATTGGTTCTTCAGATTCTCCATGCTCCACGACTTCTTCCTCCTCTTCCAGATTTCCAGATATGGCACGACGGATTTCTGGTCCAAGGTCGTGAACAGCACGGAGGCCAGCCTGAAACATTGGATCATCAAGATTCTCAACAGCCCCAAACACTTGCTAATAAATACAGGAGAGGATGGAAACTTCAGTCAGCATTTGTCTCTGGATAGCTACACCCCCTCAGACATGCATCCTTAGTCTTGTTTCTTATCCAGTTACTTCATAAATAAATGATTTTCCAAAAGGTAGCATGTATATGCTATGGGGACAGAGAGCGAGAGTAATGGATTGTTACATTGGCATGACGACCCGAGTTCCATTCAGACACAAGGTCTTGCACAGCTGCCAACGGTCAAATACAACTCCTGTAAAAACCTGTAAATTCATAATTATTGTCTGTAATCATATTGCAGTACCTATCCCTATCGGCTCTGACTACAAGTATTATGCAAACCATAGCCTCTTCTCTTGAATACACGCCTTGACTATTATGCTAATTCAATTTTTGGGTTTCTCTGACCTTGAACTCAAGAGGTTGCAGTGCATTCAAAACTCCTTAGCTTACATTGTAACTTGCACAACGTGTTCAAGCTCATCGGCTTTACTCCAGCAGCTGCATTGGCTTCTCGTCGATTTCAGGATAAAATTTAAACGAGCTATTTGACCTACAAAGCCATCAATATTAGAAAACCTCTTTACCTTCAATTGCTACTACATCCCTACATCTCTTCCTGTTGCTTACGATCGTCTAGCATGAGTCTTTTCGTTGAGCCACAACGCAGAACAATTATGGGCTCACGTGCATTCCACGTCTGCTCCCAAAAATGTAATCTACTACCACTCTCTCTTCGCAGCACAAACTCACTTCTTTCCTTCAATAAATGGGTTAGAACTAACTATTTCTCTTTGGCTTTCAAGCAATTGGATAACTAAACTGCACTACACTTGGCGGCTGACTATTCATGCCTTAGATTCATATTTTTGTGTGATCTTGCATACGTTACAAATTCAGCAAATAAATAAATACTTAAACAAAAATATCCAGTTTGAATTGTCAAATGAAACGAATATTATTGTTATAATTATTATTAAATACATATTTATTTATTTAAAAATAACAAACTTTTACACCGAACATTTAAATTATCTGCTTTCCGTAGACTGTGTTTATAAGAAATCACTATCAATGACTAGAAGATTAATTATGTTTCGTTGGTGGTTGCTTCAGAAACTGTCTCCTAAAGGCCATCTCATTAAACCTCTGGATGCAGACTGACAACCATTAGAATAGGAAGTTTCTTTTTCCATGGTTGCCGCTTATCACTGTCATGAATATGTTTTCACAACTCCCTGATGAATGAAGTCCATTCCAGCAGGATTAATGGGGCCAACATTTCGAGAGCAACAGGAACGAACAAGTGAGTCGATGGTACACCAGAATATCTGAATTCTTTACGTCGTGCCACCTGTATCGCTGCCGGCTCTTGATGTGCAATTGGGTGGCATAAGATGACACACAAGTGTGCACCACGGTAGCATCCCATGTGAGATATCTTCCGCTGGACCATGGAACCAGAGTGGCCCATCTGTTCTGAAAAGGTCAACTGGCATAGATTGGAAAATTAAGCTTATTCTACCTCTCACCTATAAAGCAAACATAAAATCAGTTGCTATAGAAATGGTCAAACCTGGAGAGCGTCTGTGTGATGGTGACCCAACTGGTGCATCTTCTGCATCTGCTCCTTGCGCTTCTTGAAACGCCGGAAGTAATCCTGGATGAGGAAAGTTGCATAGAACTTACCCACAGTGATGTCATCATCTCCTGCAGAAAAGAAAAAACACCGAAATAACAAAGGAAAAGCAGACTGGATGGATGGCATTGGAAATACTGAGGGAAATACAACAGCAATATATTTGAGGATTGAACATGCTAAAGCTATCAGATAGAAGAGAAACTAGTAATAATAAGGATTTCAAGCTAATAAAAGAATGCAAGGGCAGAGGAACAATCAACAAGACCAGGCAAGAAATGCTGAACCAAGGTAACATCTGGGAACATGCAGTTAACATAATAGGATGAAGGATATAATACATCAAGTAAGGACAGTTCATCGGTTTCTATGCACAATTACACGTTATACTGTGTAACATCATTTCTCAACAAAATAATCCTCTGCAGTCTATAGCCTAACTTTGGCAGCACATGCCAGCAAAGTCCAATGATCAAATGTGCAATTGACACACCAACAGAATTTCAACCCATGGTCAAATGCAATGATATATTTACAAACTCAAAACAAAACTTAAAAAACTAAAAAGTGTCGTCTGCGGATGTTTGATTCTTTGACATTAGATCTGGTGGCACTAAGAGCAGCTGGCAATTGTGTGCTTGCTTACATGTAGGTCCATAGAACTGTTCAAATGAGGTACTGACTTGCAAAGGCTCTGAAAACGCCTGTGTCCTTTCCAACAGAGCAAGAATTAATAGACCATGGTTAGCTGCTAATCATCAGTTCCCAATGAAAGCCATTTGACAGCGATGGATAAGAATAAATTATCTCCTCCATCCTTCGCTAATTGTAAAGTTCGTTGCTCCCTTAGTTTTGCAAAGTGATTTTATGTCCTCCTTTACATTAACTAAACAACTGAGTCTAGGTTTTCTTTCTTTTTCTTTCATGTCAGTAGTGAATCATTGCATGGGATTCTATCAACTGGTATTTCTTTCTACATGTCTGAACCATTGAAATCTTCATTGTCTAGAAGGGTCACTTGGTTAGTCTTTGTGTACTCTTGAAGGGCCCGGCTAAGCTTCCATAGCCAACTCATATCTCCAGTAAGAAGTCTTTCCCTCAACTTGATTTCACAATGTCGAACAATCCGATTCATATAGGAAAATAGCCAACATAAAATATAAGGTTTACTACAAGACACAGAAAACTCATTAAATAACTACAAAACTGATTTACAAGAGAAAAGATGTCAAGACTTACAGTTGGCGTCGACTGAAGAACTTAACCGAAAATTACAAGAAAACTGAAACAACTAAGTAAACAAAACACCAGAAAACAAAACCCAATTAAAACGAATAATATTGGATAAGCATAATATAGCTGTGAACACTGAACACATAATCTCTAATCAAGCACTCCTCGTGTTGATAACACCAATCTGCGCAGTAAGTCACACTTTCACTGCACAGTTAGAAATACTGTACTGCAAGGGTCAAATAGGACTATTGGACTATTTTGACAGAAGCTGGATTTCTCCAACATCATGCAGAATTTCGCAAGCAATTCAACTTAGAACAATTTTAAAGAAAATGCATTATGGAAATAACATTGATTTAACAAGAAAATTCATTTGCATGTATAAAAAAATAAATTAAAGCAAAATGTTACTAAAGAGTTAAGGAAACAATTATTGTGTGAAATAGACCTCTATGACTTTGTGGTAAGTACAGAGGGCATGTTACATCTGAGCACTTAATAAAGGTCACAATAGTGCACTAAATCATGGCTATCTCACAGGCAGAATACGTAATGCAGAGGTTCCCTTACAACCAGGATCCTTCCATATTTAGATGTTGCATTGTAGAATCATTCAAAAGCAGTTCTCACTTCACACATGCACTCAAACATCAGAACATCACACACCTAATGGGCAACAAAAGTGCAAAACCTAGTGAGGCATGAACCAGAGGAGGAAGAGGCACTGAGGAATGAGGAGCCGTTCCAAGATTGCATAGTATCTATGGTTGATTTGGTGATTCCTTTGAAAAAATGAGATCAGACAGATACAACGTCTCTGAATGAATTACAAAGCAAACAACTTCAAACCATTGAAAGCACATAAATCAATTAAAGTGGCAGTTTTCTGTTGCATAATTGACACAAAGCAAAAAATTATTTAAACTACAGAAACTAGTGATAGAAGTAAACAGAGTTACTAGCCATTCTAACTGCCAGTTTGGTACTTCCTGGTAGACTCATCCAGCTTCATAACTTGGAGGTTAAGACGTAGAAAAGCTATGTATTTAATGTAATTAAGCGCATTACCTTAAGCTAAATATCAGCTGCAATTTAAGTATTGCTTCTGTCATTTCTCAATTTCCTATTTTGTTTAAGATCATTCATGAAATGAATTAACAATTAAAGTAAAAAATACATAAATTGTACAGTTAGTATTAAGACTAGTATAAAAATGCACCCAATAATTAACGGTTTCACCAAGGTGAAATAGTCTTGAAATTCAGTAAAACCAAAAATGTCTCAAAGCTTGAGTGCTTCATTTAGCCTTTGAACAAGAAAACTCTACTTCTACAAATTAGCAATATCAAAATTTACAAGCACAGCGATAAAACATCACTAAACACAACACTGAAATTTTGAGTGTTTGAGAGAATATTAAACATGCAAATGCTATTTGCAGCTAATAATAAAACCATGCACAATCATGAAATCAATCGGAAGATAATAAATCAAATAAAGCTGACATTATCAATTATATTTGCAGAATAAAGCAATAAAACACTAAGTACAAATTAAATACTAAGTTCAAAAAGACATTCCCACATCATAAGACAAAAAAATCAGAAATCATAAAATGTAAACATAACATGCAATCATGCATCCATGCATATCATGAAAACAACTACCGTTACCAAATGTGCAAATGTGTATTTAAAAGAATATCAGTAAGCGGGTCATGCATATCAACAACAGAATCCCACTGAAGAAATGTCACATTTAGACAAAAGTCCTTATTACATTATCTCATAAAAACAATAACTCAATATTTATTGTAAAAGATTTCACTTGAACAAAAGTAACAAGTACTTCTGCTCCATAAACAACTTCTTTTCAAACGTGTAAGTCTTCTCTCGTATTTATTTTGCTACTTTTAGTAAACAATGAAATATGATAAAATTCAACAGATGATAACATTGGAATGGCATAAAAATTTAAAACTTAGTTATTACAAAATTAAAATGTTATATTATTAATATAGTAATTAGAAGTTGGCTAACAGTTTTACTTCAGCACCTAAAAAATTCTTCAGAGGAATATATTTCATGAATTGACATTTAAATCTTTAAAATATATAACTTCTAGCATAGAACGGAAGAAACATAAATCATAATAAAAACAACTCCTCCCAAAATTTTTAAAATTACTGATTACTAATATTTTGCATAACATGCTAGAATATTTTCAGAAATAAATACCTGCATGACGATAAAGCTAAATTGTGCACTTATATTGCACCAAATTCAAATACTGTGAAGAAAGAAATTAGAGCATTGATTTGTAATGAATTTATAAGCTGTCACACCTGGCTGATTGGATGCGGTCCATCGTTCTACCAAGAATCACCGAACTGGAAAAGAGAAAAACTTACTACCAGCAGGTGGGACGACCTGGTCGAGTAACTTGGGACTTGTTCTCTTCCAGATCTTTTTGATCACAGCTCGCAGTTCTTCGTTTGCTTGATCTATGTTGCCTGTAAGTGAAGATAAACCAGAAGACGTTTCTAACAAAGAAATTACTGGTAAGTCATTCTAACATGACATAATAGAATAGATTCACTTGACTCTTGATGAAGAGCAAAGGCCTCGACACCAAAGGAAGTAGAAAATTGTGACATGATGACATAGAAGAGACCATCTACTTTAAAACTATTCTATTCTATTCTATCTATAGATTTCTAAAGTGCCTCTTTCAGTACAACCTAATCAGAGGCGCTCCCAGTGCGTTGGGCCCTGTGAGAAAAGATAAGTTTCAAGACAGTGAGCAGAAGCAGTGGTACTGCCAGTTAAGATTGCTGAACGAGTCAATGGAGGAAGGTCATTCCACAGCAATGGACCAATAGATGCATAGGCACAATGTTGGGAAGTAGCAGTTCGAGAATGAGGCACCAGAAGGTCATAGCGGTCTAGAGAACAGAGTGGGCGATCAGAGGCTAGATTAATTTGTGCTGCGTCCTATTATGTCTCATCAATTTGGCTAATTTGGCTTTTGATTATGAGCAATCTTGTTGTCACTTGTCAAGACGTGAAACCTGAAGACCAAGACCAACACTTACATTGAACCTCAAAACAAATATCAAGACTTTTAGTCTCAAGACCATGCAAGACTTTGAAAATCACTCGTAGCTACACATGATAATAAACTGTCACGGCAATGTTTTAATGAAAAACAAAAATTATGTTCTTCGAATAAGACAAAACAACACAGCAGAACTCAAAAATGTTAAACTGTTTACAGGCAATTCTCAAAGTCAGTCACATGAAATGTAATTTATTTCAGATGCCTGAGATCGGCGACAGCTTCCTTAAGGGGTCTTCATAAAACTTTGAAAAGTCTTGGTCTTTAAAAATCAAGACCAAGACTTTTGCTCTCAAGACCAGGACCAAGACTATTAGTCTCAAGACCACGACCAAGACTATTGGTCTCAAGATCTAGCGAACTCGAGCGCATTCGAAAGTGGAGACGAAGACTTCAAGACCTAGGGCAACAAGACTGGATACAAGTAGCAGACTTTGGAGAACGAGGCACCAGAAGGTCACAACGGCTTATAGAGAACGGAGAGGGCGATCAGAGGCAAATGAAAAAGGCCGCTGAACTGCTCAAGAATAAATATTTATAAATATTTATAAATATAGAATAAATAAATATTTATAAATATAGAATAAATAAATATTTATAAATATTTATAAATATAGAATAAATATTTTCTTTGAAGGTTACGAAATAGCCTACTTTACAAAATGCATTACAATTCACATGTACCTCAAGGAGACTAAAGCTGATTGCAAATTACTTGCTTTCTTTTAATGTTTTTAAACACTGCACAAAAGAAGAACTGAGCAAGAGTGAGAACCTTCTGTCTTTATTCTCAACGACGTGCGAACAAGGGCGAAGAGAGTAGCGTTGAACATCACTGTTCCGTCCGCATTCAGCGGCATGTTCATTGTAACGAGACGCTAACAGGAAACACACAATCAGAACAATTGTTACAAAAACAATTACAAGCAATGATGCAAATCAATTACTAATAATAAAAGATGAAGAGCAAAAGAAAGGACCAACTATTGATAACAATCTATGATTTATCAAGACACCAAAAGATATTTCATACAGAGACAGAATTCAATGATGAATTACTCTTTTCTTGTCTGATCAGCTTAATTTCTTTGAAAGAATTATTCAAGAACTTTCTTTCCAGGGTGACTCACCTTGCAGGCAACTCGGTGAGGGCACAGTTTCCCGAACCCCAGAGGTGGAGAGATTTTGCGCAACAAGGTCACAACATCGAGATGTTTGATACGCCCTCTGGCAAAAGACAGATTAACAAATACTGTGGATACATTTACTCTGAAAGGTCTGCTTACTGACCTATCAACTTAAACATAGACAATGCAATTAATTAGATAGATGCAGAGGTCAACAGGTCAACCAGAAATGCTCTGCCACACTTACACGACAGGGTAGAATTTTAAATACAACAAACTTAAAGCAGCGACTCAAATTTGTAGTCATGTTTTGCCTGTGTTAACATATACTGTTTTGTGGAACATCATAATGAATCATTGTAAGTATGCGTCGTGGGAACTGGATTTCAGTGTTCACATCATCAACTGATGAGCCGAGTTACAAATCAATATCTCTACAAAATTAGACCAGAGACTGTCTTTTGGCATAATTATTACACATAATTTTAGGCGCAGGTTGGCCAACCCTGTATTAAGCAATCTGGCAACCAGTTCTGAGCATTATAAGATGTCACTGATCTCAATAAAAGTGCATTGTTACATCAAGCTCAAACTCCTGTCATGGAAGACTTTGTCTGCACAGAACTTTAAGTGCCTGAATTGCACAGATGTTATTGCTATGTCATCAATCTCAAAGAGTTTTTTTGCATGTCTGAAAACAGATGTCAATTAAGACAGACGTTGAATAATTAGTAAGGCATTAATAGATTGGTCTTTCAACTGCAACTCACTTTGCTTCTGGATCGTACTCCGACCACTGACGCACGAATTCGTCCAGGTGATGAGGACCAAGGATTGACCAATCGCGAGTCAAGTAGTCAAAGTTATCCATTATGACAGCGACAAATAGATTTATTATCTGCAGAACAAAACCTATCATTAAACCTCAACAACAACAACTGACCTAATTGACTAAACAGCACACAATTCCTCTGGACAATAATTCTGCAATTAAACAGTTGAGTTCAAGTTCATCTCTGCAATTGTCTGGTCAAAATATCATTCTGAAACCAACACCAGATTCTTACTAAGTGCTTCTTGGTCACTTTAGTGAACGTTCTAACCCTCTGCATCCATTCACTTATACCTTAATACATCCACTCCATAGCATCTGATTAATAAAAGAATTCTGAAGCTGTATTTCAATCTACAAACCTTGTCTTCAGTTATATAGATATCTTAAAAACCAGGCAGACAGCACATGGCTACTGACCCCAATAGGTTGTAGCTGAACCATCAAAGTTCATGAAATAATATAATTTTGATTAGCATCAGCAACAAAACCAAACAAACTGGCAATCGAGGCAACACATGATTGGAAAAGGCTGTACTCGTTATAAATGCAAAAGATTATGCGGAGTTGTTCTTCTGGTTGTGCCCCAGCACTTATAGAAACACAGTTCCTTAAGGTCCATTATCTTCTCATGGCCACAATGCTCTCCATTTTGATGTTCATCATGATCAGGTTGTTCCACCAATTCCATCCTTAATGTCTATCATATAATCTGCTCTCTGTCTGGAATAAGTTACCTACGAACACGTCTGCAACATAAGCTTAAGCATGAAGGCATATACGGTCATGTCTGTTTTTCCCTAGGCGTTTGAGAAGAACTGCTCTGTCTGGTTCCTCCACTTTGTTTCTCTTCAAGTGCTGCCATATAACAAGTGCAGTCACAAACTACAGAGTAGCAATTCATTTGTGACGCGCTACCATTTTCATGGCCCGGTTACGCAAGCATTAAGCTCGCTCGATACAACTCTGGAATTTAGCTATCAGCTGTACAGATTATATGGGTATGTGTGTGTAGGGGCTTGTGTGCGTGTGTGCATGTGTGTGTGTGTTCTTGCGATTAATAATATAAGTAGTCGTAGACGAACCAGAAATGAGCAGAGAACGTAGAAGGAGATGAAGTATGGAAAGGCAAAGCTGGTTCCGCACGGTTTCCCAGCGTCGTCCGATCTTGGATCGCAGAGAACATGTGGAGTGTTGATGCAAGCCATCATGATCTCCTGCCATGCCTCACCTGTCGCTGACCTAGTGCACAGCATCATCGTCATCATCACAATCATCATATAATCATAATATTCATCAGCATGGCTGTAAGAGACCTGGACAACCAAATTGCTCTGGCTTTAAAGAACAGGAAACTTGAAGGCAACAACAAATGGAATTGAAGGATCATCCAGACGTCATCATTAGCACGGATCTCAAAAATTAAATAAACCCAAGAGACAGATAACAACATAGAAAAAATTCATACATTAAACTGAAATGAAGAAGAAACTTAGTGAAGTTAATTAAATTAGTGCCCGAAAGAAGGTCTCATCTTTCACTCAAAACTTTAGGATATGCTTGTAGCAATAGAAAATGTTCCCATCAGAAGTGCAATGGTCAGATCCAATCAACTTAACACCAGCTTCAGCAGTACAGTGCAGACGACGACCTCTCTATACATATCAAATGTCAACTTTAGGTTGGATTTTCTAGTCAATCTCTACATAGGTCTCCATTTCCACCAACTGATAAAATAATTATATCATTTGCCTTTGACCATTTCTAATCGAGGCACTTTGTTGCTGTCTAGTCAGATACACAGTTACACAAGCATATGATAATGCATAATCAGATTCAACATTAACTCCACCCTATCCTCATCGTGATGTCCATTCAAACGGACGAACGAGGGTGAAGGATCTCACCCAATCAATTCATTGCACATGTAATGAAGAGGGCTGAGGCCATATGCTGTCGCTATAGAAAAATCGATTTACATATTGTAATTTCTATCATCATATCATCTCCTACACCATCCTCCTTCATCACTATCATCATCATCGCCATCACCGATTTACTCTGACACAAAGGCATCTGAAATATTATGCCTACCGGAAGAGGACCATGACTGCCTGAGGAAATGTCTGAAAGTTGTTGTTGCGATGTATTGGTGTCTCATCATTCAAAGCAATTTTTCCAAAAACCTGAAAACAAGACACATCGCAATCTTAGCCTGAAGCATTCTGTCTCTGTCTCTATCTTATCTAGGAATGACTGCTGTAAAGAAGTTTGGGTGAGTTTGTATTTGGCTTCCTGGAGCATTCAATATAAGACATAGCCTTTCGTGTCTCACTTACAAAACCATTGCGAGCACTTCAGGTTCTGCTAATGTCCCTCTCAACAAATAAACTTAGGGCGTGGGTTTCGTGGGTTTCTTGAATTCCAAATTGATGCTACAAAGGCTGATTACGACCACTTCTCCAAAGCCATGAGACACACTTCTCAAAAACTCACTGTTTCACTATCTAACAGATTGTCCCAATCTCCATAATATTATGACTGACTGCTAACAGATTGTCTCAATCTCCATAATATTATGACTGACTGCGCAATACGTGTGTTTATATTTCTGTTCGAGTTTGTAATCATCAAGTTTCCATAAAATAACACCAAGTCGAGATATAAATGTAAGAATATTAAAGAGTCATATCATTAATCATTATAATATTAGAATGTCTAGATGGCAATCACTAAAGCCCTATGTGACAATGCGAGCAGCCATCAGCCCACATACCAACTGAACACAGCAAAGGGCCTAGATTAAATGATCGTGTGGTGCTCCCTGAAGCTGATAATAGAGTGAGAAAAACATTTGTTGTTCGAATGCTATATTCATCTTTACAAAATGTCCATTCGCAATG
>JAQFXW010000077.1:0-26013 GCA_034693945.1 Dendrobaena attemsi | reverse complement strand
GACAAGTCGCTTACCCATAATTGTCTGTGAGGAAGGCAACGGGAAACCACATCGCTCATCTCATTCCCCAGGTGGCGAAAGCCTCTATGGCTTGCATCATCAAGCTAAACGATGGATAGCATATGAACAGCTGTGAACGTGACCTGCTTGTTTTGGACAAGGTTAGACCTAAGTGTAGTGGTCAAAGAGACTTGCTCTGTAGGCCTACATCCATATGATGCAATATTTAAAATTATGAGGTCTGCGCATGGGACCTGACTTGAACCCTGAACCCATCGATATCTATTATTTAGGTATCTCGGGCTAGCAGGAATGGGACAAAGGGGCGCAGTGGATATTCAGTACCTTGTGACCTTAGGGTTGCAGGTTCGAATCCCACTTGAGCCGCTAAGTAACCGACCTTGGACAAGTTGCTTACCTATAATTGTCTGTAAGGAAGGCAATGGGAAACCACCTCGCTCATCTCATTCAGAGGTTTCTACCCATATACCAAGCGGGCGCAAGCGTGCCCGGTGGAAAACAGGGTAGGGGACATTTTACAATGTATACTTTTCAGAAATAGGGGGGAGACTGGTCAGATGGAATGGAGGAATATTTTTGAGGGGGGAAAATGGAAAATCATGAGTTTTTTAGCCCGGCTGCTTGGAGGGGATATAAGCCCCTGATCTCATTCACCAGGTGGCGCAAGCCATAGAACCTGCCTCCGGGCAGAGAACTCATCATCATCAGGTATAAACCCGACAGATGGCGGAGCAGATGAGGCGCTTCGGGTGCTAACCGTGACTTAGCATCAGTGCTAAAGTCAGGAGGGCCTCTGATTAGTGTGTATTTAAAGAGGTGCTATGAAAATCTTAAAATAGAATAAATAAAATGGAGTGACATTATTTCTCAGAGGATCAAGTGTTATTATTCAAAAACAATCATTTACAAATACTCCACAGATGAATTCGAAATCACAGCTTTCTTAATAAATAACAATAATAATAGTATCAGTTACAAACTGTCATTGCACGATATTTACACAGCTAGGCCTATAATATTATTTACATCATCAGTCAGCTGGCGCTATATAAATTTGTATATGCCCATGACAGACTTGCTGAGGTCCTTCTAAACAGCTTTCGCATAATGTGTTCTATCAGCTTTAAACACAAAGTATGGCAACAGAAACAATTGCAACGGGCATTTCACTAGCTTAACGACAGCTTATGACAATTGAGGCCGTTTCAACTTTCTTTATCGAGATAGCGCTTGGTTAGCTTAAAGACAAGGAGACGGGTTATTAGTCGTTCTGAGCTAATAAAATGTATATATAGGCCAACGTGACTCCTTACCAGTGGTGTGCGTAACTCGCACGGACTACAATTAGATTGAATTACTAATGAAATTAGTAGCAGTATAATAATGGATAGCTGACGCAGCAGACTAGCTATGTAGTTGACCCTAACTGAAATTATATACTTTAGTTAACCATTGTTAGTTAAGCTAACAGTAATACTAACATAACTAGATGTTAACATCAATAGTATTACATGCAAGTTTAAAAACTACTTAAATCAGTTTTCAAGTGATAATTCACATCTCAAGGTCTCACGATATTAAAGCACGCGCTTTGATGCGCTCATGACCTAAAATTATATAGGCCTAGGCCTACCTAGTACTTGTGTGTGTTTCATCAGTTTAACGATAGCTTCTGACAACAGAGGCCGTTGCCGTCGGTGCAAAAATATATCACAAACAACAGATCAAGCATCGAAATACATGCATTATAAACAGCAGTTGTGGGCTTGCTATATAGTGGGGCGCGGTAGGGTAATGGTGAAGGTCGCCGCCTTGCAACCGAAAGGTAGCCAGTTCGAATCCCACCCGCCGCGTAAGGACCTTGAGCAAGTCCTTCACTCACAATTGCTCATGGCGTTTCGGCGTGTAAACTCCGACACACCTTTGGGCTGTAGTCGGGACCGCCTCTGAGTAGTAGGGGACTTGAAGGGGCGGTATAGAAAAGTGTAAATAAATAAATAAATAAATATTACAACGATGAATTAGTGGCAACTTTGCGACAGGTAACCTGGTAACTGTGCAGGCATTTATAAAGAAAAGAACTAAGTAGAATAGTGAACACTTAACAGTGACTCGTTCTCAAAAAACGTTTGTATTGCGCCTCTTCAAGATGGCTGCCTAGTACAACTTGCAGTTCAACCATTGTGGAGAGGAGCAGGGCTTTCTTCAAAGTACTTGCAGAATCCCTAGCTGAGGCAGCGCGCAGGTCAAGATCGATTCTGTTCGAAGTAGATGGGTCCAACGGCAGAAAAGATGCGACGCTGCACTGTCAAGGTTCCTGTAAAGGAAACGGTTGGGTTCCAGCAGCAAAAGTCTCCACAACCTGTGGCCCGTCGCCATCTGCATGGTGGTGGTCTGTGAACGAGGCCTAAAATTCATATTTTCTCATAGATGGGGATTTGGAGAAAGTTACATGACAGCACGAAACCAATAATACGATGATTTATGATAAATAGGCTTCTGTTCAAGTTTAAAATAGTCACGTGGTGGTCCGTGACCAAGACAACAAATTTATAAGTGGTCCTTGATATTGAGTCTTGAAAGTTGAGAACCGCTGGTATAAATGCGATGAGTAGGTTTCTCACAGCTGGGTTTTTATTTTTTGATTTTATTTATTGACACATTTCTGTACCGCCCCTTCAAGTCTCTTAATACTCAGAGGCGGTCCCGATTATAGCCCGGAGGTGTGTCGGAGTTTACACGACGAAGCACCACGAGCAATTGTGAGTGAAGGACTTGCTCAAGGTCCTTATGCGGTGGGTGCGATTTGAACCCGCAACCCTTCGGTTGCAAGGCGACGACATTCACCACTACACTACCCCGCCCCACATTTTCTGTTGGACTGTTCTGTTGTGAACAGTTGTGCTGCGTCTGTGTTCGTAGGAGCTGCAGTACTCTCATTCTGTTGTACTGTCCGTTGTTGATGACGTCGGAGTGCGTACTGTGCTGAACGAACTGCTGGGCGCTATGAACGGCCCGAAGCCGGCTCTGCGCTTTGCGGCCGTTACGATCCTGCAGGCGTACTGCGAGCAGACGCGAGTCGAGTATACGGACCACATTCCTCAACTGCTCAACAGTCTCATCCATCTCACGATCGACTCCAACCCAAAGATTCTCAGCGTCAACTGGGACTGTCTCAATACCATCATCAAGGTCAGTAGGTATTGCCTGCTTACTACTTAGTTTTGTTTGGAATAATAGTCCAAGGTATAGTTCTTGGTAATTTGTATTTAGTTCTTTGAACATCTTCAATCGATCAATCAATCAGCGAAAATTTATATAGCGCTCCTTCAAGATATCTACTCAGAAGCGCTCCCGACCCAGGCTAAGTGAAAGTAAGTAGATTTTAGTAGGGCAAAGTAAGGAGTAGGGGACGCTTGTGGGAGGCTCCGCAGCTCCACGGATAGCCCGTTCCACGTGCTGGGGCCAACTAGGGCTGGATTGACTGTCTCTTGGCATTGATTTGGTGCGCTTGGTCCTATATTCTTCAGATGCATTTCTCTAAGTTTTTTGCTGATGTAAGCACTAGAGCCATTCTGAGGCCTTGATCCTAAAGAGCGCTATATAAATGTATGTTTACACTGTCATCAGGTCATTGATAAAGGTGATGTTTCGGAGGATGCTGGTTCTAAAGAAGATGCTCCTCCTGTCAGTCTTCGTTCTGCCTCCGAATCTAGTTCATCTCAGATAAAGAGTGACGATCGAAGAGAAACCCTGTGGTTGAAGGTGGCACATGATGGATCGGATCGATCGAACCAGTTGGGACTGAGGGTCAAGAGGTCAAGGCGACAGAACCTCAGTGGCCTATGTATCAGATCTGTGATAACAGGAGGATTGGCTGACAAGGTATAGACCCAATTGATTGACTTTATTTAAGTATTGATTGACTAGCTGAATAAGTGCTTAATTAGATAACTGATTGCTTAACATTTGATCATTTTTGTGGACTAATTTATCAGTTATTTTATCGACTGTTTAATTGATTGCTTGATTGATTGCATGATCATCCATATCCGATTCATGTAGGCTGTGGACAATAGTACAATGCAAACGTAGGAACGCATTATATTTGTAAATAAAATAAAATTTGATGAAGAACTTGACTCTTGGGAAACTCGATTATAATAGTTATGACTATAATTTGCCGACCATACACAGTTGGTGAGATGATGTCACTGAAATGGGGTGTTTGACCTCATACTATTTCTCTCTCCTAGGATGGTCAACTTCAGGCCAATGATCATCTCATCGAGGTCAATGGAATTTCACTGGTCGACGTTGATAGGTCAACCGCCGTCGACATATTTCGCTCAGCTCTTCAGAGAGGCGTCGACAAGTGTAGGGTAATCGACATAACATTGATTCGATGGAGAGATCCGGAAGTCTTTCCTCCGTCGAAGTTGAAACAGTTGATCTCTGGTGAAAATAGTAAATGTCTTACTCCAGATCCAATCTTAGAAGAAACCGAATGTGAACTGAGGATTATTCCGTTTTTGAACGTTGCTAGGGGAACGGATGTGGTGGAGGGTTGTTCTGTGGATTTTCGGGGGCTGGTCGATCGTGATGATGCCATGTTTTCCAGTGGAAAGCATTCCGGTGATTTCTTTCCAGAAAGGAGTGTCCTTCCCGAAGTGGAAGAGAAAGCTCCATCCTTTCGTGAGGTGAGGGACAGCACATTGGACAAGAGACTTTTGTAGAACATTGATGACGATGATGTTGAGATTGTAGCGATGGTGGCTTTAATTGCCATGACTATAGCGTTTGTGATGATTATGATAATTGTAGATGACAACGAGGATAATCTTTTTGATAATTCTTTAACAACAAAGTGCCACAACCTTATTTCCTCCATGACAGAGATACTATTTTGAATAGACTCTCTGAAAGTTGATGATATATCTATACCAGCCCTCGTGCCACTTTATAAATTTGGATATTGTGATTACCTTGATACAAGTTCTCTTGTTTCTCCGGGTTTATTTCTTTGTCTTGCAATTCTTCTCTCCTTTGTTTCTTACGCAGACTGAAGTTGGCTTAGAAAATATCAGCCGTGAACTTCGTAGTGACAACTCTGCTTCTGCAACGTCATTTTTACAATCTTCTGGAGCAGTTGCGCAAGAAAAGGAAGGGGTGTAAGTAGTCACTTAACTGAAGTTTGTACTATTGTTTACCATGCATAAATTAATATGTATTATGTACTGCATAGAAGAAATCAATGTAATACTCTGAAGACAGAAACTTTAACAAACTGTACTATCGTATTATTTTAATTGAAATACAAGTCATATGCCAAATTATGACAGTAGGCATTTTTTAGAAATAATGTAGTAAGATTAGGCCTATGTAAGTTTGTTATGATAAGAAAATCTCGAGCGGAAACTTATAAACAGCGTAAACTACGAGCAAAAAGAAATTATTTTCAAAGCACTTTCTTAGACAGGCTTTTGCATGATGTTCTGATGTTATAAACGGATAAGTATTGCTCTACAGAAATTTGAAGAAGGTCGTGTGTTTCGAGAGGCAGGGCTTCGGTCGGAAAAGTATCTCGGAGAAGCGCAGCAGCAGAGAACTTCTATCCGAGTCGGAAGTTTATCGCTGTGTCACGGAGAATCGAAAACGAAAAGATCAGATTACAGCAGGTGATGCAAGTTTTCTTCTGGGAAGAATGATTCTGTTATGAAAACATTTTGATCCTTGTTCAAAGTACTTAAAACTATGTGTGACATGCTTTTGTCTGTTTGTTGTGGTTATAATTTATAGATATTCCTGCTGTCATTTTTCTTTCATTTCAACTTCAGATTTGAGCCATTTCACATCACTTTTGTCAACTTTAAACAACAGATTTCTGCCAGTTTGACATATTATTTGCTTATCATGCGCTCTTTCTTGAGTATATCGATCCTTAATCATATTAAATTTAAGAAGACCTATAATATGAGTAAAATATGTTGCTTATTGCTGATGACCATTGAATTCTGGAAATCCTTGCAAGATGTTTTTATCTGCTTGTATTCATCAAAAGGAACTAGTGCTGGATTCCAAGAGGCAACAGATTTTGACCGAAGGCAATTGGAATGTGGAGAGCAATTCCAAGCTTTCGAACCAGCAACACTTGGGTCCATTCCACAAGTATTTATACGGTATGAATCTGATCCACAAGAACCTCTTCCCAGTGCATCCACAACTCGAGTTTCCCGTAAATCTTATGCACTTGGATTGCTTCCAGATGAATCTAGTCAACAGAGATCTCTTCCACTGGAATCTGATTGGCCTGGAAACGCTCCAACACAATCCATCCCACATGAATCTGCATCACACGAATCAGATCTTCAGACATCCAGAGAAAGTGAATTCTCTTCTGTTCTATCTGGACCCATTCTACACAGATCAGTTCCACTTCGATCTGTTCTACCGGGATGTGTTTCACAACAGGGACCAATTAAGCATGGATCTGTTTCACTGCGACCTGATCCAAATGGATCTATTCCACTTGGATCTTTTGCAGTTGGATCCGTTCCGTGTGAATCTCTTCCGCAGAAATCAACTCCACCTGTTCTGCATGGATATCATTTACAAATGTCTAATCCATATGGTGTCATTCCATCTGGATCTGTTCCTCAAGAATCAGTTCCACTTGGATCAACACCCGATGTCCTTATGAATACTTGCATATCTAATGATCTCCATGTCATACGACCAACAGACCATTCAACAACCGCTACAATGATGGGACGAAGTAACACTTCCTTTGTTGTTATAACTCACTCTAAAATAAATAATTAAATTTTTATTTATTTTAATTAATTGATTAATCAATCAATTAATCAATCAATGTATTAATTGGAAATGTATAATAAATGAAATGTAATGAGATAAGGTGAATAATAACAACAAAATGAATCAACCAATCAATCAGTTTATTGATTGATTAAAATTTAGAAATAATAAATGAAATTGAAGGGTTTATTTCCAAAACCTGCTCAAGACCAACACTTAGGCGTGTGACTTAACAGGTTTTAGAAATAAGCCCTTCAATTAGTTGATGTGAGTACTGAGCTAAGTATAAAAATGTGATGAATAAATTAATAAATAAAATGCAAGTATAAATAAATTATTTAATTGTTATTGATTCTTTATCATCATTTGTCTTGTTTTAGAAGTTATCCCTGAGATAAAAAAGGATTACCTACTAATTACAATAATGATTATTGTCATTATTTATATTGTTACCAAAGTTGTGTGTGTGTGTTAATTTTGAACATTTTTAAAGGTACTTCGTGCATTTTTTAACAGATGATTCTCTTGTTCAGTCAAATTCCTCTTCATCAAGGTCATCTCAGATTCCACTGGAAGCCACTTCCACTGCATCATCGGGTTCAGCAAAACCTCAAAAGAAATTCACTGCTTCTCTAATCAGAAAATTCTTTAAGAAGGGATTTTCTGATATCTTCGGGTCAGGATTTGTGTTTTCGTTTTAGCTGAAACTTTAACATAACTGCCATATTAGGTATTATGGACGATTCGGTGCGCGCTATTGAGGGCGCACAAATTGTCTCGCGCGCAATTAACGCTTCACGCAATTGTCAATGCGCAATTATCCTGCGCGCTATTGATGCGTCACCTCTTTTTTTTCATAATCTATTAAATGTGCATGACCACTGACCAGTGTCGCTAAATCTGAGTCACAAGACTCATTTTGCATTTTGATGCATGGAGTTCGATGTCCAAGCTCAAAACACACACACACTGATATTGTTGGTTTAGAGTCATCCTGCACTACCGAACAAGCCACATTTCAATCAATCAAATTTCTATAGTGTCTCCTCAAGATCCCCACTCACCGGTGCTCCCAACCCAGGCCAGGAAGAAGAAAATGAACAATCACTGGCTGCTGATGTTTCATGTGCGGATTGAAATCTATTGGTAGGTTTTCATGTGTCTGCATGCTTTCCTCTATACTATAGTGATGCTTATTATAGCTTTCTGGGCATTTGTTTTACATGCCGACGAAAATTCAGCTTTCATCAAGAGTGCGTTTGATTTGTTTGATCATCATGTGGTACGAGGTATAAAGAGATTTCTTAGATGTGATATTATTGCAATATGGCTGTCTACGGATAAATTAATTATTTTATCAGCTGATAGACTTAGCTTGGATAAATATAATATTATTATGGTGAAGGCAGTGAAATTAACCTAGTCTACAATGCCTAATTATGTCAATGTATAATTGTTTATAGTCAAAGCAGGTCTGAAACACAGACAGAAAATATCAGGCAGTCTCACGAACACAGGAATGAAGGCATTGTCAAACACTCGATTCCCAATGCAGGCTTGACTCGGAAAGACTTCTCACTTCCAAGGCAGGAGAGCTACGTACAACTCTTTAAACTTTATTTGATTATTGTGATGTTCGTTTATATAGCACCTTATTATAATTATATGCCTGCTACAGTGGTAAATTGCCATCTGACTGTTTAATGAATGCCATGATTATAATAATGAATGTGACAATATTTTACTACCATGAGATCCGAGATTTCTATAGCGACTTTAGGTGAACGATAACTGCATTTCACATTTTCACACGAATATGCATTATGCAATAAGTTGTAGGCTCACTATTTACCGTTCTCCATGCTCTACACTTATTGCTTTAGCTTCCTCTTAACTAGTTGCCTTTGTGTAAATGTCAATATTTCCCGTACTTGATTTCCTATAGTGCAGTGATGTTTTTTTCCGACTCGAGACTGATTTTTGAAGGAATGCGCCATTTTAAGTCCCTGTGCACGAACCCTCTTCAATTGAACCACCTTTAAGAGATAGCTCTGTAATGCTGAAGATATAAGACAGGACATAACCGTAGGCCAACACCTTTTAACCATGGCTTACCATGCCAGTGTGTGTGCATGTCTTTTTCGAATGTCAACCGTTGTTCTTTCTGGTTATAGGCTCCATAGCTGTCGCGTTGACAGTGACGTCATTTCTGCCAGCCACAGTCATCCAGATCTTCAACAAAGCTATCCGAATACGTTACGGACAGTTTCACCCAATTTTTATAACCCGGAACAGTTTCTACATCGTCCAACCGGTTTCCGGGCTCCACTCTCCCCTGCAAGAAATGTTTTTCCTCTCCAATTCTATCGTTCAAATCCATATCCGTTCTCCACGGTACTGGTCAGGACACCAGTTCCCGCAATTCCCACTGGCTATGCGTTCTGTCCGACATATGTCCGACTGGAGCGGGGAGCCATTCCAACATGTTCGATGCAGGGAGATCGCTTTCTTAGTCCAGCCATCTGTCCTACTGCACAGTTGTCGTGGGTCGGATTTGGACAGAAGTTTGTGAATGTTCCGTACATTGGGTCTCAAGATCCACGCGTGACTCACCAGTAGGGTTGGATACAAAGTATATTTCTAGGGTAAATACTGATGTGTACTAATGTGGCCTACACGTTTTTTTTACCAAGATCTATGCAATAGTGGATTAATTTTGTCTTTTATGATATGGCTTGATAGTCGTGGCTTCATGCTCCTCGGCTTGACCTCCCCTACTTTGTACCTGGCACCAAAACGCATGGAGCTATTACAGACTTGATTTAGTGTAACGCTGGTTGATAAGCTGGTCTTTGGCGTGGCTTTCATGTGGTGCTGAAAATTTTTAAGATTTACAGTACATTGAATTTACATTACATTTCAACAAATTGATTGAGTTAAATCCTTTACCACCATTACCTCTTTTGAAATGGTACATGCTATATATGTGGACTCGTTTGAGTCTAAGAGTGAAATTTCTTAAATAATCCACAAGTGATATGCGCATGCATGACGGTCGTGGAACATACTATACTACGCTCCAACCAGCGTATAGTCGTATTCAAAGCAGCCTACCTAAGACGTTTATTATGGTGCACGACAATGATAATCGACATGTATAGTGGGCATTATTGTGGGACGCAGTAGTGTAGTGGTGAAGGTCGCCGCCTCGCAACCAAAAGGTTGTGGGTTCGAATCCCACCCACCGCGTAAGGACATTTAGCAAGTCCTTCACTCACAATTGCTGAAGCGCTTCGGCGTGTAAAACTCCGACACACCCTCTGGCTTTAGTCGGGACCGCCTCTGAATAGTAGTGGACTGTAAGAGGCGGTATAGAAATACACACATACATACATTAGTGGTCATAATTATAGGCCTATCTTTTTGGATTATAACCCAAAGGTTATAACTTATAAGCATTCAAATAGCCTACCAGTTACTAAACATTAAGTTAATTATGTGTTGCAATTTTCATAATAGGCCTTCTGGTATAATAACTCTGGGATGAATAGCCTAAATAGTAGAGCCAGTCCATAAAAAGCATATTTTAGGCTAAGAAAAAGAGACTTAGGATCTTATGCACGTATGCCTATAGGCTATACCCTTATCTGTTGTTTTTTGGCTTTATGTATTTGTTGGGGTTTTTGGTTTTAAGATTTTCCTATTTCCGATGACGTTAAGAAAAAAACAACTCAGATTAATTCAATTGAAACTTCAGACTGATAGACGCAAAATAATTGATAGCAGTTGATTTCTATTACAATAATAGTTCAACTTCTGGATTGTAAAAATAATTCTCAAAATAGAAAATTAAAAACCAAATTTCTTGTTTTTGAGGGGATTCCTGGTTCTTATAAAAGAAATACTCATAAAAACTGCATTCAGGTTGCATGAAGAAACCAAACTTCCCACTCATGAAAGGAACTGATCGTCTCGACTTGTGCCAAGTCATGGGGTAAGCTCCTGTAATAGCATACAGTTTTAAAAACTTTCCTTCACCACGCTGCACGTTGTAGGCCTATAATGTCAACATACACTTAAATAAGCCTATACCTAGAATAGGTAGTCTCTTAGTCGTAAGTCGTCCGTAACTAACGTGCAGCACGTCTGCAAAGAAACAGAATCGTCTCTGTCTTGTGCAACATCCCGTCTTGGGCACCCTCTCCCACCATCAAAAGCTTATCAGAGCATGCATTCTTCCCAGGACGCACGAGAGAGTTATTCCAAAGGCAAATGTTCGGAAGCTAAGAGCCTTTCGTATTCGAATGTTATATTCTAATTATTCTTGTAATTGATTGTGCAATGTTTGCATTATAATATAATTAACAATTATTGCAGGTAAACCAGAAATCAACGCTGTAATTATTGTTGGTAGCAACTGATTTTTAAAGACGATACTTACTTATTTATGCACTTACGTTTTGTCACTAAATCTATGGTTATGAAATGTAACACGTGTTTAGAAACACTCAATGAAGTGTATTATTATTATTTTATTGAATTGATTTTGTAATATTGGTAAATAAGTTTAGCCTTTTATTTGCAGTGAGTAACTTTACTTTAGATCTAAATTCTTGACTGAATGTCTGCTGATTTTGAGTGTATTAATAGAGTATGTGAAGTAGCTTGTATTATCGTTCAGAGATGCTAACTAATTTTTATATAAAAATAGCTCATAGGTCCGCATAAGATGTCTACCCGAATCGTCGAATCCCGAATCGCCGAAAACGAATAAACTACAAAAGGCCGATTCACTGAAAGGGGTTTTCTATAAAAAAAACGCCCGAATTGACGAAAACCAGAGAATCTGTTTCAGTTCTTGGTTATCCTTGAAGGCTGTCTCAATCAATCAGCTAAAATTTAGGCAAACTTATAGTATCGGGGACTGTATAATTTGGGCTTATCCTATCGCTAAGGTATTGATTTCGCGCCAAACATAGACATAGTGAGAATCGGTGACCGCGCAATTTATGGCGTCGTGGGGGTCGGATAGGGTCAGGGTACACGTCGTGAGGGTCGCGGTTAGGGTCAGGGTACCCGTCGTGAGGATCGGTTGGGGTCTGGGTTAGAGTTTGTGTCGTCTGCAGTAATTTCTTTCAACGATATCACAATAATAGTCTTGTGGTGTCAGCAGAAAGTAAGCCCATAACGCACATAAGCATAGTATAGGACAAGCCTAAATTACATGGTCACCGATACTATAAGTGTGCCAAAATTTATATAGCGCCCCTTCAAGATCTCTACTCAGAGGCGCTGCCGACCCAGGCTAAGCGAAAGTAATCCACAGAGCCCGGTCGGAGTTCACACGCCACACGGGCGCACCTCAACACTCCTTGTCTGACATCGAACACTCTCCGATGCATCCCATAATTATGAATTAGAACTGTCAATAAAACATTTGTTTAAATATATATGATAAGGGTTTAGGTAATGTATCATTTTAACGTAATTAATTCTCAAGCCAACGTTTTAGCAAAATTAATTATCACATAGGGGCATACCTTTTGCCATCATATTCCGACTTCTTATCTTAATTCTCAAAATTTTCATGATTATAAACTTTTTCATTAGTCATCCTGCTTGCAGTTTACCACTTTTGTTTCTCATCCCGCTTCTGTTTAATTCCAACATTTTCATCACTTTGAAACATCAACTACAATTAAGGTATGAAATAATAAATTCCATTAAAACGATAGAGGAAATATACAGGCCATGATTTATTCCGTTAAAACGATACTTTACCAGGGTTTATGTGATTCACGTTTTCGGTGATATGGTCTATGTATGAAACAAATTTTGGCGGTATTTTCCTTTCGCGATTTGGGTTTCGACGGCACCGCGCATACGGCAATTTCACGGTTTAGTAAGCACTTATTATATAATTTCTGATCTGTATTCTCACAGCTTAAAAGAAGAAACAAATCATTACCCTAAAGCATTGATAGGTCTACACTTGATTTAGGTAGTTTTAAAATGAACTCCGGACTCGTGGTGCAATAGTATACAGATTTATGTTCCTATTCAAAGGTTAGCCAAGTTGGATTCAAATCATGTCTCAAAAGGCAAACTACACTCCAGGGGATGTGGCAAGTTTTCTGGCAAAGCAGTCCACAAAAACAGCAGCCATTAAAGAACAGAGTCAGCTTCGTGCACTTTTTGATAAGCCAATGATAGCAAAGCAACTGCAGAAGAAGAGCGAAACTGTAAGTTATTGCATTGATGTAACATAACTTAATATACATTATGTATAATTCCATGTCACTTGATATATGTTATAAACAAGTTGTGCAGTAAATTCGGGATAACACTAGGCAAGTGATTATTGATTATTGTGTTGTGTATCTAAACATAATTATTCTATTTAGGTCAGTTTTAAAATTATTGCTGGACAGAGTTAAATACAACAGTGTGTAGATGCATTGGCTAACTGCTCTGTGTAGATAGTCCAACTCATGAGGGATGTATTTTGAATGTGGGCTTATGCCAGTCATGTTCATTTATTTATGTAGAGCTATCACAATATAATGTATTTTAAGAGTCATACCAGTTCAGCTCCTCACAGTCAGAAGACAAACTAATTCTAATGGCCTACAAGTACACACAATTATATTTTGTAAAAGGCAGCAGCCGTGGGATCACTTATTAAAGCTCTGAAGGAGGCAAAGACAGGAGGACCTTCAGCTGGAGGACCAAAGTCAAAGAAACGTCCAGCGTCGCAGCTGGATGACATCTCGCCAAGGCAAGTTTATTATGCTTAAATTTGCGGTTGTACACATGAGCATCATTCTTCTACACTATAAATTTTCTGTATAATTTGTATGCATGTCTGTCCCAGCAAGCACTTGCAGATGGGACATAAGCATTAAGCAATGTGAATAATTGTTGAAACGCTCTCCTTAGAAGGTCAGGATCAGCGTGCCTATTTTCAGCTAGATGGGACATAAGCAATGTGAATAATTTTTGAAATGCTCGCCTTATAATGTCAAGATCAGCGTGCCTATTGTGGAAATTCAGAGATACGGACATTTTTAGTTTTGAATTGGTCAAAGTCTTGAAGTGCAAAGCGTAGTTCCGAAGTGAACGAAATGCACAAAATATGTTAGGCTACAATATACTTCATATATGTGCAATTGTGCATGATATGTAAGCTCAGAGGCACACATTAATTAGACCATTTCCTTATTTTGGATAAGTGTTTTATTATTTAGCAAAATTTTACTGAGTAGTCAAAGGCTCCAGTATATATACAGTTATGCATCAGAAGAAATCCATTAACTAATTCTAATATGATCTCATATTTTCAGTAAAGACAAATCAGAGCCGCCATCGAAGCTCATGAAAAAGAATCCGACGATCGTTCCAGAAAGTTCCGAACCAAATGATGAATCCGATGAAACGGAGCAGACGGTAAAAAAGGTTGAACGGAAACTAAGCGCAAATGAAGTCAACGCTAAACGACGTCTGGAGGCAAAGGTGAAGGAGAAATTTACCAAAGAGGATGAAATTAAGAACAAGAGAACCGTCTTCGTAGGAAACGTAGCTCTGACCGTCAACAAAAAGGTTATCGTAATTATTCGCGTTTATTTATTACAAAAAGGCAAATCTCATTCAATTTGCGTGAAATTGTTAGAATGTGAGCGCCTCTGTTGAGTTCGCTCTAAGGAGCGCTTTATAAATCGACACTTACTTACTTACTTACATGAACGTCTCCTGTTGCATCTTTGTCTGTGCTTTCTTCCATAACATGTTTCTGATCTAGGCATGTCGGGTGCTTTGCTCTATGGAGAGAGGTGAATTGGTTCAGAGTTCAGTCGATGCAAGACTTTCACAATTGTTGACTCGGCCATGTGAAAACTCGTCTGCTTGACCTTAGTTGATTACTTCTGGTAAACTCCCGAGCACCCTTGTGGGTTACTTAAATTGTGCTTTATAAAGGCCCTTGTGCATACATACATACAAAACCCACGTTGGAATTTACAGAGCTCTTCAGTCTTTCATCTATGGTTGCAGCTGAACTGCTAGCACCCCTGAGTAGCCTCTTCAAGAGTTGAAATTTAGAAGTCTAGAATGAATGAATGAATTGAACTGTCAAATTTAAGTGATACTCTTTGATTGAGCCCTGAACTCACTGGAACTGATGAGAAACTATTTATTTCGCTTCAGTTGAAACATTCTCTCTGTCAGTTAAAGGTTTTGTCTGTCATGCTTCTATCGTCTGTAGACTCTAACGAAGCTGTTCAAGCCGTTCGGAAAAGTAGAAGCTGTTAGAATTCGTTCAGTGGTATGTTATCTGCATTATCAGTTAATACCATTGCTATCATTATTTCTTTCTCATTGATTTTTTCTCATTGATGATTTTAATAATAATACTGTTAGCAATATTATTGCTTTTAGTCTTAATTTATCTGATTTATGTATGTAATGTAATGCAGTGGTTCTCAACCTTTTGGGATTTACGGACCACTTAGAAAGTTTTCGCCAGTGTTGCAGACCACCGCAGAAATTTTCTATCATCGGACCTAAAAATTCCTTTGAAAAAGTTTACAACCTTTAAGTCATTCATCCAGATTTCATCTGAAAATCGATATCCGGCTCCTACTTGATGACTTTTCTTTAGTAAATACCGAAATTTTCAGTTTTTCTATGCTTGTCAAACGCAAAGATACATAAAATGTTCAGTTTTAAAAATTTCCTTTAAAAATGTTTTCTTGTACCACCTGATCGCAGATCACCTGGCACACGCTGCAGACCACCAGTTGAGAACCGGTGATGTAATGTGTTTAGACACATCCTATGGTATGTCACAGAACAAGTTAAAATCTGTGCATTAATCAAAGTGTATTGGAGAAGCCTGATTCTTCTGTATTAATTTTCTACTTTGATTTTTACATACTTAGTAATGTATGTTATCAAATTTATTATATTTTTTCTGTATGGTTTTTCGGAGTTTTACTAGTTTATAGATTCTCAGTCATAGTCACCGCAGTGCACTGGTGGCACAGAATTTCAGTGATGGCCTAAGACAGAAACACATAATTTATAATTGATCATTTAGTCTCAAAGGGTTGAGAGCCCACTGCTGTAGTTAGTCATTCTCTTTAGAATTAACTTCAATATGCTAGATCCAGAGCAAAGATCTTTGAGGCATTTGACCTGTATGTCTTCAATGTTAAAGACATTCCATTTTTCACTGGCCTATCGTGCTGAAAGCGCCTCTGAATAGTGAATAGCTCAGCTGATAGTAGCGCTTCTAGTCGCTTTATAAATTTTATGATAGTGTATTGAATTAATATGTGTTAATATTTCTATTCAGCCAGTTGCAGCGCAGAAGAAACCGAAGAAAGCTCTTGTCATTATGTGAGTTAGTTTTATTGAGTCTGTGAAATAATAAATATTACTCATGATTTTTGTTGAGCACCCAGACGTGCCGAGTTTCTGAGAAGACCGTGAGGGCCAAGTGTTTTGATATAATACAATGGAATCTAAAATTAGCATGTTTATAACATGGATTGTCATATAATGTAGTGCAACAATACAAGTCCTTGATCTGATTAAGCTTTAGAAAGCGACTGAGGTGCATTGCAGTTAAGTGCCTGCCTGTAACAGACGTTCGATTGGGACGTTTCTTAACCACCGTTATCTCCAGTGTCTTTTGCTTGCTTTTACTTGACGATAGGAAAGAATTTGACCCCGAACGTCACAGCATGAATGCTTATGTTGTCTTTGCAAGCGAAGAAGAAGCTCAACAGTCTCTGCAGTTGTACGTGATAAGTCATCTGTTTCATTTATTTATTTATTACCTAATGCTTCACTATGCCCTATTGTAATTAAGATGTAAATTTGAAACTAGTCTCATTCACATTTGCTTAGACTACAATGATCTGCTGTGAATTGAAGCTGAAATGGTGCATCTGATTAATCTTACCTCACTTGCCATCTGATTTTGCAGTCCTGATTGTTTCTTGTGACAACTTGTAGAACTTTGAGGTTTCACAAACAAATTTGGATAATATTTAAAACTCATAGTGAATCTCCAAGTTTCAAAGTGACATAAGATTGCAGAACTTCCCAAATATCTGTAATGTTGCTTTCGACTTTCTAAGAGTTTATATGAATTCTTTCAGCCTGTCGTTTGGCTTTATTTTACATCAATTTCATTTGAGGTTATGGAATCATAACTGAGGAATAAATTGTTTATACGTAGTCGTAGATACAAAATATCTTTGATCAGAGAGCCGGCAAGGATTCACTAGAAATAATTCTTCTCTGACTAACCTACTTGAAAGATTATAAGTTTATTTGTTTTATTTATTTATTTATTTATTTACGCATTTCTATACCATCCCTTCAAGTCCACTACTACTCAGAGGCGGTATTTGTGTGTTTGGTTCAGGTCAGTCTTGTTGTCCTCGGTCTCGAGGTCTTGGTCTCGAGTGTGCTCAAGTTTCTTTTTAAATGTCTTGTTCTTGAGACAAAAAGTCTTGGTCTTGAGACAACAAGTCTGGGTGTTGAAACCAAAAGTCTTGATTTTTCATGACCAAGACTTTTCAAAGTTTTACTAGAACCACTTCGGGAAAGTATCGCCCGGCTGTCCAGCATATGGAACAAGCTGTAGATTTCACCTGACCTTGTCACCTTGTGCTGTTAATTCTTTGAACCTCTGGGACCATCATGCTGAAGCTTCTCCACCTCTTTCTCTCTTATGTCACATCCCTTAGTTCTGCCAAAGTCATTCCAGTTGTTTCATGTATTTCTTTCATCCATCCATTTTTTCTTGGTCGCCCTTGTTTTCTCCTTTCCGCTCCACAAGCCAACATCATTTCCTTTTCCAATCCATCTGATCTCATAACATGTCCAAAGAACCTCAGCTTTGTTTTTAGCACTATTTGTTGTAATGTCTCATTCTTCTCGATTCGAATCGCCATGCGTACCCATTCATTAGTTCTTTTCTCTGACCATGATATTCTCAGCATCTTCCTCCATATCCACATGCGTTGATCTTTTCCCCTTTTCTTAGTTATTGTCCACGTCTCACTGCCAGAAATTACTGTTGGTATGATCAAGGCCTCACCAATCTTTTTTCGTGTCCATGCTCACGTGTTTGTCCTTCTATATTTTTTCCAAACCATCAATTTCCGCCATCCTCATTATCCTGTATGCATACAGATTAAACAAGACAGGAGACAAGATGCATCCTTGCCTCACTCCCTTCCTTATTTTGATTCTGTCAGTTTTGATTCTGTCAGTATCTCCAAATTCTGTTCTTATCACCACTATCTGATCTTCGTACAATCCCTTAAGAAGTTGTATTAATTGTTTTCGTATTCCATTTTCTATCAAGGTTTTCCACATCAATTCATGGTTGATGCAGTCAAATAGCTGTAAAACAAATTCTAAATAACTTTATTATAAAAATAAATACAGCACAATAACTACTAACTTTGGCTTCTCTGTTTAAGTCAGATTCTGATGACGGCAATTCATACGTTCTCACCATTCCATCCTCGTGACCCACAATTAAAAGCGGATTTGGACTCCTAAGGAAACAGCAAGAAACTTCAAAATGGGTCAAAGCACTGACAGTGGAAAATGATGTGTTATCAACTCACTTTCTTAGCATCTGCATATGAGAGTGGGGTGGCTAGTCATCATCTCCTTCACCATCTCATCTTAGCCGTTGTCAATGCATCTTCAGCGCTGTCAGTGCACTACTGCACTTATTACAGCTATTTGGCCAAGGGGAGCCGATGGAACTCTGTAGAGGATTTATTTAAACCCTGATCTCTCGACTCACACTTCAGAACACTATAAAACACTGCACTATCAATGCCCTTTCTTCAACAATGACGGCTTCTATATAGATCCTCAGACTACAGTCTCAATCTAACGTATTTTCCAATTTAATTCAAGATTGGCGTACGGCCTACTTAGATTGGTGGATCATTTGCCCTTTCTCGCTGCTAGATTGAATATATGTAGTATGATAAATCTGCATAATTTTCCATGACTTTTCTTTAATTAATACCAAGGTGTAGGACAATAGCCAGGGCAGCATTATCCACAGGGCTGAAGCCTAGGGGCCCACCAAAGTCTAGGACCAACCAACAGCAATAATATTTGACTTTTATTTGTTATGGCATGTAAATAAATGTTGTTGTTTGAATTTGAATAAAATTAGAAAAATTGTAATTCATTCTGATAGAAGAGAATTGTATTTTCTCCTGCTTTAAGGACATTTTGTAAATTGTACGAAAGGAGAGCATGAAAGTCGAAGCAGGTCATCATGTTGAGGAGACCCACAGAATCTTGAAGCCTGGGGTCCGCCATGGGTTTATACGGCCCTGACGGTGGCCCCACAGTATAGATTATAATTACTGTGACAGCCCAATGGCCCTACAGGCCTACACTACAAGGTGACTGGTAAGGGAACCAGAGCTGACTCTTCAGTTAAATTGGCGCAATCTATATTCACAACTCTCGCTACGAAAACTAAACGTTTCATACTTAAAAACGTGATTTACGGCAAACGAATTGAAACTGTGGCTTAATTTAAAACTAAAGAGAACAGCAACAGAACAGGTTTCGTTCTGCATTTTCATCCTAACGTGTTCTTAGGCAGTCTTCAAACAAGAACTAGATATTACAGCAGAATACTCGAAATGGAGCGCCACCTTGCAACTGACTGCTCATCGCCTAGAATTTCTTCTGTGCGAAAAGAAATATTATTGATTAAATATTACGAAGAAAGATACAAAATTGCAAATAAAGTTTGTGGGAATAAACATGTTACACGAACTTCCTCTCCTACAGTTCCTACATCTAGTAAATGTTTAAGAATCACTGTTGGGTTTCTGGTATGAGTTAGAGTAATTTAACACGTGTGTTTGTAACTAGTCTATGTAGATAAAAGCTACTTACTTCCTTCCTTCCTTCCTTAAACTAAAGACCAGCCTCAAAAGGCGATTAATCGGGTCTTA
This sequence comes from Dendrobaena attemsi, assembly GCA_034693945.1. NCBI lineage: Eukaryota > Metazoa > Annelida > Clitellata > Crassiclitellata > Lumbricidae > Dendrobaena > Dendrobaena attemsi. The sequence goes on along the minus strand of JAQFXW010000077.1, from coordinate 6,160 downwards.
GACTCATAATAATATTGATGGGCAAAAGGGTGAAATCGGTTTCAGGTCAAAAGCCAAGGCTTTTCTGTTGTGTGGTTTGTCTCATAATGCCGAAAACATAATTTACACGAACGCCCCGGAAGCGCCACCGTTTGGTGTATTGCGGAGAAATAATGTCAAAGAGGCATTATTTCTCCGCAATACACATATCCAGCTTTTGTTTTTTCTGTAGATCCGAAAGATCTCTTTTGTAATTAGAAGTTACGGTGAGGCCTATGAGTAGATCCGTTTCTAGCAATGAGGATTTTGGGGCATAGAACCTGTGATAGAATGTCATGCAACCTCAACCTGGTCTCGACCAATCATAAGTCTTGTTTGGAGAAATCCAGTTGCTGACTCGCTGCTATACGAACACAGCCTACATAGTAAAAGGTGGATTCTGTGCTTGATGACGGATGTAACTTCCGCTACAACGCGCCATTCCCTTCAGACAGATTTATTGAAAACAACACCTCCATGTATTCCAGCATTACATCATTATGTAAGTAAAAACTATCGGCATTTGAAATGCAGATTTAAACATTATGTACTGGACCTAATACTCCAATTTTGAATCTCGATGAATTACAAGTTACTTGTTAACGTTATACGAATGAGTGGCGTCATTGGTGTAGAATCTGGTATTGAATCTGTCGTCTGTTGTAGGGTATAGCCAAGGTGAATTATTCGACGGGATAATAATTTCGTACCCAAAAGGGGTTTCCGCCCTCAAAATGCCTAACATGCCGAAGTTGACCCGAAAGGTAATACGAAATCCTAGACCCCTACTGACAGCTGTTTTGATCTGAGTACTTGCAAACGCTACGAAACTGTTTTATTGGCTTATTCGTATTAGGCGACGCAGGGGCGACATAGGTGCTGGTGTCGGTTGAGGGCCATTTTATTTCTGTTTTGTTTATTCTTGTGTTCGCAGTCTGGCAAAGACAAGTCCGGGTCTAAGTCGAGTGGAAAGGATGGAAAGGACGAGAAAGAAGGCGTGGAAAGTGCTAAAAATGAGGTAACATCGTCTGGTGGTTTATTTATTGACTCAACATGATTCAACATGGCGGCTAGTAACACAAGTGTAAGCAGACTTTGTTTGGCCAAGTGTTGCACTTCGGTGTTAGGACAGGATACTTAGCAGTATGTGCATGCAACTATGGTAAAACACTAATGCCTGAGAATACATAATGGGTTTCAGTGTTTGAAATATTTATTAGATTTTTGGCTTGGATTTGATGGACCCAATGGTTGCAGAATGCTCTGTTCCTGATTGGAAGTCTATCCTATTTCTATCACACTGATATGCACCCTGTTGCTCAAAGTCATGTCACCTGTTTATTTTGCATCTCAAGACTAGTGTACCAGACGTCAGTTTTTCTTACAGAGGACTACTCTCGTCTTATTACTCAGGACTGCCAAAGAGAACATGAACAGTATCATTGATTAATTTGATTGCCTGTTACTGATTCAGGACTGCTATTAATGACTTTAAGTCCATGGAATCCTGTATTAATACAATCCAGCCAAGAATATTCCTTTATGCGTGCATGTCTAATTGTCTATTCCTAAGCCTTAGAAGGAATTAGTTAATCGAAATGATAATCTCAGGATATCTCAAGATTACGAGTACATTTAAATGATTTTGACAAAGGTGTGGGGATAGATATGGTAGCATCAAGGAATATATTTGGCTGGATTGTATTAAACATTTAAATAGTTTTGTGTAAAAACTGTGGGAATATATAAATCTGAATGGGACATAAACAAGTAGAAGCTCATTTCTGTGTTCCCTGTACATATTTAGGACTTGATATGATTACAATCTGAAGTTGAATGGATGAAAGAGTCACAAGACTGATGTAGCCTAAAATGTGGGAGTGGATGACTGTACTATGTGTAACAAGATGTGGATTGTGGGGCGCGGTAGTGTAGTGGTGAAGGTCGCCGCCTTGCAATCGAAAGGTAGCAGGTTCGAATCCCACCCGCCGCGTAAGGACCTTGGGCAAGTTCTTCACTCACAATTGCTCGTTGCGCTTCGGCTTGTAAACTCCGGCACACCTCCGGTCTGTAGTCGGGACCGCTTCTGAGTAGTATGAGACTTGAAGGGGGGGGGTTATAAAAAAATATATGCCATTTTAAGCAGAGTTGATTGTAACAAAGCTCTTGTACAGATTAGATTCCAAATTTCCAATACGCAAGAGATTACAACCCAAAACTGACGAACAAAATCGTGTTTCTACTGCTCTGCAGACCCCGTTGAACGCCAATCCAATCGTGCAGTGGACGACAAGAGGCTGCTGCACTTTTGGTCACGCGCTGACAGTTGACATCTTGATTAATTGACCCTAACTGACCACTGATCGACCAAGAACACAGACCACTGCTTCCAACAGAGATACGTCAACTGAGTGGTCAGTTTATTACGTGTCCAAGGAGACAACATATGGAAAGTGGCAATTGTTGGGGACAGTGAGGACAGATTGACCGGCGCAGACAAACATAAGATAAAGAGGGATGAAAGATATAGTAAGACAATGAGAGAAGCTGAGAGGCATTAAACGAGAGAGAGATACAGACAGACAGACAGAGATAGACAGACAGACAGACAGAAACAGACAGAAACAGGCAGAGACAGACAGAGACAGACAGACAGACAAAGAGACGGAGAGACAGAGAGCGAGACAGAGACAGACAGACAGAGAAACAGAGACAGAGAGACAGAGACAGAGACAGATATACACAGACAGACAGACAGATAATGACACAGAAAAAAAGAGAGATTCTGAAAGACCGGAAGTGACAGAGGGGTATAACATAGAGACAGCTACACAGACAGAAAGACAGACAGAAAGACAGACTCAGCGTGAGACAGACAATGCAACAGAAAGACATCCAGCAAAGAACCAGTCAGACATACAAAATAAATCGATGGATGACAAAAGAGAAAAAGAGAGATTCGGAAACTGGAAAGAACATGGGCCTATAATAATAATAAAGGGTAAAAAACAATGTGAACCCAATTGATCAGTGTAAGAAAGAATAAAATCAGCAGATGTAGAGACACACAAACACACACAAGGACAATCAAACATACATACACGTAGGCAGACATACAGACAGACAGACACACAGGCAGTGAGACGTGTAATTTGAATCCTTGCAATGCAACAGCGCGCATACTGAGATAGTTACTCTAAACTGGAAAGAACATGGGCCTATAATAATGCCCGCTAAAACAAAGACACGGACAACCACACGGACGGAAAGATAACAGTAGACGGACGCAACAGTATGGATAGAGGTACGGACAGGGGCAAAAAGAATGTCGGACAACCTGGGCACGTAGAAACAGTATAAGAAGAGGCGGTCCAGTGGCAGAGATAGATTCACTGGAACAGCGGGTAATGACAGGTGTATGAATCGTGTCGTCACTGGAGCCGACCAACAACCGAAATCCCTGGGTGGACCTCAGCAGGAGCAGCTGTGTCCCTGGTGGGAGAGAGATCTCCGGGAGACTTCGTGGGGGAAGCCCCGGCAAGGCAGTTTATACGGAGGTCATCGGTAACTATGATACCAGCGTCGTCCGCTCCCCCTCTGGACGAAGAATTTAGCAGGAAAGAAGGAAGGATGAAAGAGATTAACATCCAAGAAGGTATTTGACATCGGATATATATTCAATTCTATATTCTATTCTATTCATAGATTTATAAAGCGCCTCTTTCAGTACAACCTAATCAGTACAACCTCCCAGTGCGTTGGACCCCGTGAGAAAAGATAAGTTTTAAGACGGCAGGCAGAGATAGTACTGCCAGTTAATAATATATATATATATATATATCTGCCTCTGAGTAGTAGCATATATATATATATATATATCGGTTATTGCATGAAATCGATATTTAGCCTATTTAGTGTTTAGAGAGCATTGCTTTAACAAAGCCGCAATTCGTAATAATATACTAATTATTGAGATATTTATTTTTTTTATTTTTTTATATCTATTCGTGTATTTCTATCCCGCCTTTCAAGTCTAGTGACTCTATCTAGTTTATGCTACTACTCAGAGGCAGTCCCGACTACAGCGTGTGTCGGAGTTTACGTGCCCAGGCGTTTTGAGCAATTGTGAGTGAAGGATTTGTTCAATGTCCAAACGCAATTGCTCGGGTTTGAATTGAACCCGCTACCCTTCGGACTCAAGTCGGCGACTATCCCACTACGCCACCAATAGGAATCTGTAAGGTGTCTTTTCTTCAAGAACGGCAATTAGATATTCTTCCAAACCAATTGGCTGTTAAGTGCATGAGACTGATTATCGGGGCTTCTATTAATATGGCGCTATATAATATGTATGATATTCAAATCACATCTAATGACGTGCGCTATATAAATGGGACAATGAGGATGGCGCTCTCGTCGTCTGTTCTATTCTTGGACTGATGATCTACTGTGCATTGAATGAAACAGCATGGAGACAAAAAGGATCATTGCATTGTCTGCTGTCTACCTGATCCGCCTGTCAATCACAACTGACAGACAGACGGACAGACAGACGGACGGACGGACGGACGGATAGACAAACACACACAGTGACAGATATGCAGACTCGCACATTGTGCCAACAGATACAGAGAGAGATGTAGAAAGACGGAATGAGACAGAGCGATAAACAGATGCGGTCAGACAGAGAGCCATAGAAAGAGACAGAGAGGCAGTTAGATAGTAAAACAGGCAGAGACTGTCTGCATGTCTGTCTGTAAGAGACAGACAAAGGGACAGACAGACAGAGTGACAGACAGACAGACAAGAGGGAAAGAACTAGCTGTCTATCTGTTTGTCCTTTAGTCATCCATCAATGTGTGTATGTCTCTGTCCGTCTCTTGTTTCCTTTCTGCGTCCTGTTCTCTCTGTGTGTGTCTATCTCTGTTGCTGTCTTTCTATCTGTTTGTCCGTCCGTCTGACCGTCAATCTATCTGTCTGTCGGTGTGTTTGTTCGTCTGCTTCTCTCTCTGTATGTCTCGGTCTCTGTCTCTGTCTCTCTGTCTGTCTGTCTATCTCTCTGTGTCTCTCTCTCTGTGTCTCTCTCTGTGTCTGTCTCTCTCTGTCTGTCTGTCTCTTTTTGTCTGTCTCTGTCTGTCTGTCTCTCTCTGTCTGTCTGTCTGTCTTTCTGTCTCTGTCTCTGTATCTCTCTCTCTGTCTCTCTGTGTCTGTCTGTCTGTCTCTCTGTCCGCTCGTTTATATGATCGTCTGCCTGTCTCTCTATCTATCTACCTTGTCTGTCTGTTTGTCTGTCTGCTGCTGCTAACGACTGACAGAGTATACCTGAAGGGCGGATTAGAGTCTGCAGACGACCTGTCTCACTCGTCAGTCCATGTCAAATGGAGCCGATAATACACGGACAGGAGAACTCACCGGCGGTACTAACCCCACCCCTCCCCTCTCCCTTCCCGACCCCTAACAACCACCACCACCACCACCAAGGCACCCCCTCCGAAAATCTATCTCTCCCCGGGGCGTGCAGAAGGCAGCTGCTATAACAGGGATGACTCAGGAACACAGCGAAACGGAAAATGGGGGAGAATGGGCTCAAATGCACCGCTGGTCAATACGCACACACACACCTCCTACCTGGAAGAATTAGACGCTGCTAATGGCAACCGGGGTAACAAAGACTTCCTAATGGGCGCCAAGTCTACTAATTGTTCGGCGCACATGTATAAGACGTGGCATCCACCCAGCGACCACGGAAGGAGCTGGCTGAATTAGAGGGCCCGTTGTAATCTGCCTCACTGCGTCCACGGCCAAACAATGAGAGGAGGCGGGAAAGCAGGCCAACCGGAAGCCCCGTCCTGCAGTTGATCTCTGGGAAGAGTGGGGACAGTCTCCGTACATTGTATATAGATATATACATCCGCTATTATAATCCCCCCACTCCAACCGGCGCCATTTTCCCCTTTGTCTTTCCACTCCCAAGTCGTCTCTGCCGCGCCCATGCACGTAATAGTCCGCTTCTGTTTCTCAGATTTCGCTCGCCCTCTATACACTTCCTTTATGAAATTAAGATCTGATTTCCAAAGACACTAATGGAACCACAATCACCATCATTAGCACGACGACGACCACCACCATATCATCACCATCA
>JAQFXW010000076.1:0-26030 GCA_034693945.1 Dendrobaena attemsi | reverse complement strand
TGCAACCGAAGGGTTGCGGGTTCGAATCCCACCCGCCGGGTAAGGACCTTGAGCAAGTCCTTCACTCACAATTGCTCATGGCGCTTCGGCGTGTAAACCCCGACACACCTCCGGGCTGTAGTCGGCACCGCTTCTGAGGAGGAGACTTGAAGGGGCGGTATAGAAATGTGTAAATAAATAAATAAATAAAAGAAATAAGTTGAACGCAAAACAGCTGACGAGGTATATTCGACAGATATTTTACTTTTCTGACCCTGGTCTATTGCTTAGCTGAGGGTCTGGAAGAAGTGCTTTGGTGCTGAATTCGTCCCAGATAAACTACAACCCTGGTGACTGAGATGGTCAGTAAACGATTAGAATAGGGTGGAAGCCCAAATATATAATCTTTGTTTATGATGTCAAGTTGAACATCAAATAACAATTTAATAATCTTCATTTTAACGTTCAGTTCTTAGCTTATGGACGATGTTTGTCATTTTGTTTTCTTTATTTATGCGCAGCAGAGACAAAAATTTGCGAACGAACTTATTTCCGAAGAGGAAAAGAAGAAAAAGAAATTGGAAAAACGCAGATTAAAGAAAAAGGTAATAATTTGAAATTTGCTTTCCGCTCGCACGATATTTCCGCTGTGTTTCTGTAATCGTTTCTCCTATTATGCTCTGACACCGAAATGTTGTTGCTCGATGGCACTATGAGTTGAGAGGTCAAGGGTCGCTTGATGGCACTATGAGTTGAGAGGTCAAGGGTCGCTTGATGGCACTATGAGTTGAGAGGTCATGGGTCGCTTGATGGCACTGTCAGTTGAGAGGTCAAGGGTCGCTGTAGAGAGAAGTCTGTTATGACGAGCACACCGACCGCACGCTGTCAGTGAGAAGACGAAGCAGCAAGGGAGATGACTGACGTTCATTTGTGAATTACAATACAATCATTTGTAATTTTGTATATTTTTTTTTTATTTATTATTTATTCACACATTTCTATACCGCCCCTTCAAGTCTCCTACTACTCAGAGGCGGTCCCGACTACAGCCCGGAGGTGTGTCGGAGTTTACACACCGAAGCGCAACAAGCAATTGTGAGTAAAGAATTTGCTCAAGGTCCTTACGCTAAACAGTTGCATCTGTTTGTTAATTACATTAAATTCGCTAGTTAGAAAGTGGAATTTTGAGAAACTCTTTAACTATTTCCAGCAACGAAGAGAGAAAAAACGTTTAGAAAAGCAGACGACCGAACAAATTCAAACCGTGAAGGTTTGTTCCGTTTGCTGTCTTTGTTGCATCTGCTTTTAAATGTTATTGCCGAGTTATAACGAGCCTTGCCAGTCCTCTAGACTTGTCGACTTAAAGGCCTAACCAACTGATTTTAGTGTTATTTCTCTGTTTCTAGATTTATTTTTTCTGCTAATCCCTAAGTTAGGTTTTTATTCTTTCTTGTATTGTTATAGTGTTACCTTTGCGGTTACATATCCACGCTAGTTTGACTCTCTACTTAGTTGGTGATCTTTCATATATTGATCTCATTGGTCTGTGTTCTTATTGTTGTCAGTTATTGTCATGTGCATGAGCCGTCGGTGTGGTGCGATATTATGTCCAGCGAAATATTACGTCCGACTCCGCCCACATCCGTTGTCAAGCACCCTCTACGTTTGATATTTTGTCCTGACCATAATAGGATAGGAACAAAACTGCTAGAACGCACATAATAATCGCACCCCAGCGGGTTTCAATTCCGGCTAAATCTAATCAATCACCGTTGCCACTCGAAATTTACAGTTTAATTGCCTTAGTAATTTGTGATAAATAACTTTAGGAATCTATCTATCAATCTATCTATTTGGAGATTTATAAAGCGCCTCTCAGCAGAGCAATTCAGAGGCGCTCCCTGCGTGACAGTCCGTAGGAAAGAGGTAAGCCTTAAGAAATTTAAGGGAGGCATAAGAAGCCCCGCCAGAAAGCTTCTTACGAAGACTTGGAAGATAGTTATTAAGCTAGTAATAGTAATCCCAGGTAATAATAAATAATTGTTCACAAAAATCCCGCAACGCCATCTGCCGAATACGAAATTATCACACTGGAGGAGATCTGAAAAAGAACTCCATGCTTAAACGAACCCACTTTATTTAATTATAAATAGATTTGGTCAAGAGGATATGTTCCGAAATATTTCTTAATGATTGCTTCTGCAATAGTAATGTGGAAGACGATAATTTCGATGATTTTAGTGACGAATTTAAGGCCAATCATATGGTGTGTGCAAGCGTGGCCCAACATAAACATAATCGGTTTACCATTGATATCTGTATAGAGATTGATGGTGAACTTGAAAACGAATCTGAATCTCTGTCTGTATCTTTGTCTGTATCTTTGTCTGTATTTTTGTCTGTATCTTTGTGTTGTCTGTATCTTTGTGCTCTCTGTCTGTGTTGTTGTGTTGTCTCTCTGTCTGCATCTTTGCGTTGTCTCTCCATCTGTATCTTTGTGCTCCCTGTCTGACAGTCTGTATTGTTGTGTTGTCTCTCCGTCTGCATCTTTGTGTTGTCCCTCCGTCATTACTGGCTCTATTAATAGTTTAGTATTAATAGTTTAGTTTGACAGTTGCTATCTGACGTCTTCGGTCGCATGGATCAATGACAACCACTACAGCAGAACTTTTAACCCTCTTAATAAATCTATTAATATGACAGCATTGTTGCCTCAACTCCATCACTGCTTGCACTCAAATAGTGCCAGTTTAAAGCCTAGGCTAAGGAGAAGGGTTACGCTACTGGTCTTCGTCACATACAAATTCGTTAAACAGAAATTACATAAATACATAGTTGCCTGCTGTAGAGAGGTTGATTGTAAATGACCTCATCCGCATGGCTATTCGGACGTAATATATCGCCGGACTGATATCGCACGACACCGGCACTAGAAGTTGCAAATTATAACTTACATAAGTAAGTAAGTATATTCTTGATTCATCCAATTGCTAACGGCATTTCGGTAAACCGAACCTGTTCAGTATATATTATACACGTATATTATGTTCAGCTTTTTCCTCTGACATTCATTTCTTGCTGCATATTCTTTGAGGTTCAGGAAGTGCCAAAGAAAAACGGGAAAGTAAAAGAAGAGACGCAGGTTGTAAAGGAATCCAAAGAACAAAATAGTTCAAAGTGAGTTGATTGTAGTCGTACGATCCAGATTCGCTTCAATGAACCAATACTGAACAAGCTATAAATCGACAACGTCATTAACAGCATGAAATTGTAATTGTAAATCTGAATTTATAAAGCGCCCCTCAGAGCGAACTCAACAGAGGCGCTCCCGATCCGATGGAACAAAGCCATAGACAAACAACATGGTCTTCAGGCGCCGGCGAAACCCGGAAGGAGAGAGAGAGAGAGGAGCTCTGCCTCTGGGCAGTGCATCACTATTCAGTCAATATTCACTCTCTATAAAGAGATACATATATGTATATATATATGTATATTTATTCTTTTCAGCATGTCTCCTTTGAGTCAATAGGACCCACGTGGGACCGCTTGGAGAGCCCATAATTATACGAGTTACGGATATGACGTTTTTCTTTGTAGGCCTCTAATTGTCTTGTCTTGCTTCTTTAATCGATTTTTTTTACAATAATCATTTATTTACGACACTTTCTCTTTCGCTGTCGTCAGCAGCTCCACCACGACGACGACCTATGACCCTCTGATGTGCGACCCATAAGCATGACCCGGCTTTTATGTTACTCGGTCCTATAAATGTTAGGTAAATCTTCGAAATTTTTCACAGCTACACGAACACCGCATCTGTGAGCTTTTTCACCGGCTGTACTGTACATCAAATTAAGTCATATCTAAGCAGGCAGGCTGCACAGACTCTTCGCTTCCGTTGCCAGCACAATATCCGGGGGATGATAGGCTATAAATATAAGGCGATTGAGGCTCCTCTGCGTATTTTCAATTATTCAATTTTGCACAGATTCTAGGTCTGTGGAGCAGAAATGGCACGAATGTAGGTGTATTAGATTCGTGTTTTATAGTTATTATAACTTATTACGTTACGCTGTCTATATTTATTTTTGAGTTTCTTTTGGAACAATAAAGACTCGATTGAATTGAAAAGCTCACGATCCGAGTTAACTATACAGGCACACCTCATCAGGTTTTTACTCATGAGCCTTAGTTCGCTTCATGGCTGTATTGCAAATTGAGACACGTGGAATGGATGAGCGTCTTGCATGACTGCCAACAGTTAATTTCGACTCATGCAATAAGATGTGTAATCGCTCTGATTCGTTCATATACTGGGCCTCGCTTTATCAGTTTCAATGTCAATGGCCTAAACGAAGATATTGGGTTGTGTATGCGTCGATTCGTGTATTGGCTCGTCTATACATTGGTTTGTGTATACATTGGTTTGTCTATACATTGGTTTGTGTATACATTGGTTTGTGTATACATTGGTTTGTTTATGCATTGGTTTGTCAGAAGTGATGTCATTACTTTCGGTAACCATTACGAATATTAAAGAGCATGCAGCTAACTAAGCAATTAGATGGTTACCCAGAAGACCCAGAAGGGGCCAATGACCCCGCAAGCCAGGGCACCTGCGTGGTTTGGTCAAAATATTTTATGATGACTAATGAGAACAAAACAGCTTTAAACGAAAAGAACAGAAATCACCTTAATTAGCATCTTAACTATAGACTAAAGACTCCATAAAATATGTAATATGGGGTCGGCCATGTCGGACGATATTTTCGCCGCGATGTCATTTCGAAGGATTATTTTTTTCTAGGGTGTTATTCGCTAAAACGATGCTGCATGGTCTGGTGGCAACTGAATTGATGTCAGCCATTACCAATGGACTAGAACCCGATGTTTGTTCACTACGTGTTTTGCGATAGAGACTAATTTCGATGACTTTCCTGTTGGGCGGAGAAAGCTTTAGAACAATCACCTTGATGACTTAAACACCAATGGCCTGAAACTGTATATACGTTATATACATTGAATTACATACTTATACATATATTTATATGTATGCGATTGTATTTTACCATAAATTATGTACCACATTGCGTTTGCAGATTGTTAATAAAGAATATACTTACTTACTTACTTACTAACTTCTATAACAACCAACACATAGCGCAACAATAATAATGATGATGGCTAGTGACCTAATCACACAATGAAGAGTAGCCTAATGGACCAATGGTGTTAAATTAATTATCACTGAGCAGACCTATGTAGCCTTCGTTTGAATAGCTGAGAATTAGGTAGAAGGCGGTTGGTTAGGGGAGATGTCGTTTCATAGTCAGGCTCCAGCACTAGGTATCGAATAGATTCATGAATTTGAACGTACTTCGAGTGTATGATACACAACAGCGTCACCAACATGTTGTTTATGTGGGCATGCAACAGCACACGATACTTCGAGGCAATGTTATAACGGGACCGTGGATCAGCTCTTCCATAAATAATGACAAGACGCCGTAACACATCTCACACAGTGATGCGCCGTTGCTACGGTGCCTATGAGAGTGGCTGTAGCAACAACTTAGTAGCAAGCCAGCTAAGTGGGTACGCAGCTCTCATCTTCTGTCTCGGGTCGACGACCAACAGCGTTGCCAACTGTAATTGACACTCGTAGCCGAACATTTATATTAGAGGATGAAGGAGGATAGCCAATCCGAAATCTGAGATGCTCTCTAGACTAGTGTCTGCATAGGCTACGTGCGATATTACTTGCCATTAATAAAAAATAGACTTTTAAATCAATTAGCCTAGTAAAAACAATGCGAACGACTCTGATTACTATTGGCGCTTTACATATATATATAAAATTATATATATATATATAAAATTATATATATATAATTATAGGCCCTATAAGTTTGAATAGGATAAAGTACTATATATAGTACAATACATCACGGTATTGGCCATTGACCCGATCATTACAACCAACTCCCCTTCTACACACCCTCCGACACACGCAGAAATGCACTACCGTATCCCCACCTATTATAGCCTATAGGCAGGGCCGTTTTTGGGGTGTATGTGTTACCATTGAATCGTCCGCTCCCCGAAATTTTTTGCCATGTACTTTTTTATGTATAACCCCGAAAATATTTAGACAATTATTTTTTCTATGCAAAATTAGAGTTTCAGGCCGAAAATCAGAAATGTTGGCAGCATAATTGGAATATAATCTGGAAAATATGACGAATGACTAAAACAACGTCATCAGAAATTTTGAGTAGAACCCCCCCCTCCCAATCTGTTTCAGGCTACGCCTCTGCCTATAGCCCAACAACTCTGGCTACCCATAAGCCCGTGTTTAAATGATTATCTGAACATATTTACCATCCATCGAATGAGTTCCATTCTGAGAACAGCTTTCAAGGCATTCGTAATCGTCTGGATCCTGTTAGCAAAACGTCAGAAACTGTTCACATCCGCTGTTGAAAAACTAGCCACGTTTTAACAAAATAATCGAAGCAATTAGAACACAGCGAAATCAAATAGATCAATTTATAACAGCGCTATACCATCTAATCGTTTAGGTGGGAGTGCTGAGAGCAGACAGATAGTACGATACATTCTAACTGGATTCTGGAGAACCTATTCATTCATCCATCAATTCATACATAGTACCACATAATTTATTATATATAATACATACATACATACATACAGACATACACGTATGCGTGCGTGCGTGCATGCATACATACATACATACATACATACATACATCCATACATACATACATACATACATACATACGAACATACATATTTACAATGTAATATTATACATATATATATATATACACACAAACATATACTACATAGTTACTGCAGGCATATAAGAATATATAGATATACAGTTATACACATACATGATACATGTATAGTGTTACATGCATAAGCCTACAATACATACATACATGTATGCATGCATAACCCATCCATCCATTCGTAAATCCATATAAATTCATTCATATATCCATCTACACTTCCATCCATCCATTCATCACTCATCATTCACTTGTCCAAGTGTCCATCCATCCACCATTCACCTATCGATCGATCGATCCATCAATCAATCAATAACCCTTCCACGCATCAATCAACCCATCATCAGATAATTAAGGCTTAGGCCTATATGAATGATGATAGGTCGGATAGATATAATCTATCCAGCCAATCGTCCATACATACCGTAATCTATTTACCTTCAACCATTCATTCACTATATGTCCATTCATTCATCCATCCATCAATTCATCACTGCGTCTATCTATCCGTCCATTCATCCATTCATCCATTCATTCATTCATCTAGCCAGCCATCCGTCCATTCGTTCAGCCATTTATCCATACATCCATCTATCCGTCGATCCGCCCATCCATTCATCCATCTATCCATCGATCCGCCCATCCATTCATCCATCCATCTATCCATCCATCCATTCATCCATCCATCAATTTATTCATTCATCCAAAGCACCATGCAGCAGAAGTCCTAACAAATAGAAGAACAGCGAGAGGTATCAAACGAAGACAGAAAATGGAATTAAGTGGAAAAGTGTACTACTGCAGAGGAAACCTTCTTTCCTTCTTGCTTCTGCCTTCCTATATCTTCCCTCATTCCACTGGCTATGTCATGTATGTGTACTTGTATGTATGTGTATTTGTATGTGTATGCGATTATGCAACTATGCATGTGTTTAGCCTATATGTTTTTATAATGTTATTGATTATATTAAAGCAGTCGTTGTTGTTTGCGTAAATGCATCAGACTGCAGCGTCTATTATACTGCATATGCGCCTTTGGCTTCGAGTGGTTCCCCGTCTACAGTTTCGAGTATAATATCTAGGCCTAGTTCCACGATTTCAGAGAAATGGATCAAAATAAGAAAAAGTTACGAACACAGTGAACTGCCCACTCCTCCGATTCATAGATGGTGCAGTTCGAGTCTTTGCAGTCGACCTATACACGAAACACACAAACGCTCAGCATTAGCACTCATCACCAACCATAAAATAACAAGTGACTAGTAATTGATTAATAACATTTGACTTCCTCGATTACGACCTTCTGCCTTACGATTCTGATTTGACTAAGCGCCTGCGAATAAGCTGGTTCCCGAGACTCTGTTTTTGTGGGCGCTATAGAAGTTTCGATGATGAAAGTAGGCCTATCTAACTATACATGCGATTATGATTATAAAGCTTTCAAGTAAGTTCTTGCCCAAAGGAATCTACAGTGTGACATCAAAACTAAGGGATATTTGGGGCCCTACGCAGGTTTTATTTCCGGGCCCCGTGCACATTTTTGGAAGACATAGTCACTGGTAGGCCCAATTTTAATATAGCCTATAACGAAGATACGACAATTCACATATTCACACACACACGTGCAACATGTATAATGCATAATAATAAAAAAGCCAATAACAAATGCAAATTGCTTACATGCATGAGCGGTTCATTAAGCATGGCCAAACGATATCAGAGATGCGTATGACAGATTCGTTGAGGTAAGTGTAACAAGTGCAAAAGGCATTCTGTATGTAATAATAATCCCAGATCATGAGGCAAATTGAGTAATGTTAACGCGATGAGGCGTACCGCCGCCCGCAAACACTCCCTCTCCACAGCAAACATGACTATGAGAAATTATATAGGCCTAATAGGCTTAAGGACGCGCTACATTTAAATCTGATTTCTCGGAGTGAATGAAACCTGAGGATTTCAAAATTATACAACATGGCTCTTTTTACAGAATTTTTACAACTGCACAATCCTAGCCCATAACGGGGGAGCGTCGTAAACTACCCCAGCGGGGTCTGCAGAAGCCAACGTAATTATGACAATTTGATGCCAAAGGGAGTGCATTTTGGGCCCGTATTTACTTCCAATTTGTAAACGATTATCTTTACCCTCCTACTATGACTGGGTTCATAAACGACCCAAACGGTCTTCAACTAATGCTGCATCTCCTCTTAGGAGATATCGATTTAGCAGGGTCGGGGCAGAGCCCCAGAAGCCAACGAAATTTTGAAAATTTTCTGCGACAGGGAGTACATTTTGGGCCCTTATTTAATTCTAATTTGTCAATAATTATTTTGACCCTCCGATATCTGAGGTCACAAACGACCCTAAAGGTCTTACACTAGTGCTGTATATATCCTCTTTAAAAAATATGGACTCAGCAGGGTATGGGCAGAGCCCCAGAAGCCAACGAGATTTTAATAATTTGATGCCAAATGGAGTGCATTTTGGGCTCTTATTTAGGCATATACTTCCAACCATAAATGGGGTTGAAACGACCCCAACTGTTTTCAACTATAGTGCGGCACATCCTTTTAAGACTTAAGTGATATCGATACAGCGGGGTCTGGGACGAAGCCATTTTTTGATAATTTGATACCAAATCAAGTACATTTTTGTAGTTTTTAAAACTATTTTTGAACTGCACAAAACAGCTGTTACAACTGCACAAGTTTGATTTAGAACTGCACATTTGTGTACAGCTGCACGCTAAAAAAAAGCCCTGTTATACAATATATTCATTGGCTTAAGGCCGTAGCCAGGAATTTGTTTTTTTTGGAGGGTGTTTTTCATGTCCAATGATTTGTTTATAATATTCCGATCCATTATCACCGGTGATGGATTGGACGAGCACTCTGCAGATTAGTTATAAGTTTAATGGCTGCCAGATGTAGGCGTATACTGCGATAGTATAACGTATAATATAGGTCTATATAGGCCTATAGTTATATAGAGTATACACATATTATAAAGTAAGCAAGTAAATAAGTAACCTTTATTTACATATGACAAGCGCACATGCATTACACAGTGTAAAACAAACAATTCGCATAGCCTGCAAAGGAAAACTTGAAGCACACCTTATAATATAACACGCGTAAATTATTAAATATAGTTGTAGAGACAGCGGTTAACGAAACTATTTTTAAAGAATTTGGTTTTAACGTTCGGAAGGGTAAAAGGATGCCCCTCATTCGTAGCGAATGCTTGTCGTCACGGAGGGGTGGCAAGAGTTGATAAATACAACGGTCAAGGACCTGCGATTTTGAAAGAGCTTTCTGTTTGATCGAACAATCAGCTCTTCGACAGTGTGGATTTTCTCACATATTTGCCATCTGCGCGCAGCGTTCGTGAATTAGCGGGAGCCTAGCGCTTGGCTTTACGGAGCGCTTTAGAAGTCTCGAGTTTACGATTACGATTACGATTGGATTCAAACCGAATTATGCTAGCAGAATTACAGCCTGTTTACTGCTGTGCTCAAGAGTTCTTCCTACAGCATGCGACCAAACGTAAAAAGGTAGTCTGATAGACGTTTTATGTGAGCCTGTAGAATGTTACAGCATATATACATGTTCTTGCCACAAACTGATAAAACAAAAAAGCAATTCCAATATTCACGTCGGCCTCTCGTATGTACAGGGTGGGCCTAAACAGGAACCCCTGCGTTTCTTACTAATAATTTTGTCAAAACTAGAAATACTCAAATGCGCTTTTACCTGCTGAAAGGCAATTTATACTTACATGTAACTGCACAAATTTCACAAACATATTTTAAACAGAACAAAAGTTATTCTACTTTTAGTGACGTCTACCACTGTTCTTTGATGGCTTAAATAACTGTTAACAGCTATTTCCAATTATTTCCGTCAAAAGCACATTTTTATAAATGAAAATCTACAGGCCTACGTGTAATTCAAATCTACTGCATATCCTATAACGACCAACTTTTACCAAAATATTTCATACTCAACAAACTTTACATCACTTCTGTTTTAACGGTAATTGCCTTACACTATTTCGATTCATCAGAATACAGAAGGTCCTCTCGCTAAAAGTGCTGAAACGCTTGTTGAGCTTGAAAACTTTTGATAACATTTTGTCGTTCTACGTATATATGAATTACCGTTAAAACTGTAGAATTTCAATAAAAATTTTGACTTTTGACTGAAATATTAGCCAAAACACTGTTAAACGTTTTTGAGCCATCAAAAAACAGGGGATGAGATCAATAAAGTTGAGTAACTTTTGTTCTGTTTGAAATAGTTTGGAACACTTCGGAGGTTATACGTAAATATGAACTACCTTTCAGTCTGTCAAGTTTGATATACAACTTCTTAGTTTTGACAAAATCGACTAACGTAGGGAGTTTTTTTGGCCCACCCTGTATATATACATAGCTAGGTTACTAAACTAGAAAGTGCATTAGGACTAATACTACATACCGACTCAGGTCAAGGGTAGGCCAACATGACATAATAATTTTACCTGATGTTACATTAGGCCTACAGCCCTACATTTACATTACATTAGGCCTACATTACATTAGATGCAATTAGGCGGTTTCACACGTTTGAATTAACAATTTCAGATTTCAAAAGGGCAGTTTAAAGTGGTTGAAGACCCTCTATAGAACTGATGGCAAATCTAATCAGTTAATTCTTTGCAGGAATTTGTAGTCTTAGAAATCTCTACTGGCTTTTTAAGTTGTTCTGCATAGGCCTAGATGTTTCAATTGGTGCCATGGGAATAGTTGCCTCTGGGGGCGGAGGACTGCATAAGAAGCTCGATATGCGATTGATGAAAACTGGACGCTTTTAACAATTTACTTTACCATCAAACATCGCGGGCTGCAAACCAATCGTGCATATTGTACTCAATAGTATGCAATGGCCTAGACCACAACGCGTGTATGGTATACTACACCGTGTCCACGATAAAGTAGAACACTAGACTTTGTGAAATATCTTGGCCAATTTTAACGCTACATGTACCACAGTTGGTGCACGTAAACTTTATCCTATTGTATCCATACCCTGCAAATTGTATTACAATTGATGCAACGGTTACGAAGATAATTTATATATTTTTTAAATTGAGTAGCTCAGAAACCAAGTTACCAAACAGTAAAACGCATAAGGTGACGGCATTTCTCTGGCTGCCGCACGAAAAGGTTTTCACAGTGGCATCGCCTATCAATACGCAGAACAATAGATTATACGTCAAGTCAGGAACCATAAATAAGGCAATATCTACAGACAGACTGCTGCACACCCGAACAACTTTCGAAGTCGGCGATTGTGTCTGTTGGCGTGTCCTCCTTGGGGTCCACAGAACTGATATACGTGGAACCAGAGGTGAAGATTAACGGCGCATATTATCGAGATGTTCTTCTCTCGCAGCAACTCTTGCCAGCCATCCTCAAGCAATCAGAATTCTTCATTTTCCAGCAAGACAGTTCTCCCAGAACATCGTGCACATGAGACTGTTGCGCTTTTGAGACGTGAGACTCCAGCGCTGATCACTCGTTCAATTTGGCCGCCAAAAACAGTCCAGATCTCAATCCAGTGGATTACAAGGTCTGGTGTGTTGCAGGATCGAGTTTATCGGACAAGATTCAGGGACATTGAACATCTCCGGGAGCGGCTAATTGAGGAGTGGAACCGGTTCGATCAACGAATAATCGACGGCGTTGTCATTCTATGCGTTTTACTGTTCGGTAACTTGGTTTCTGAACCACCCAATTTCAGAAGGATATATCTTCGTAACCGTTGCATTAATTGTACTAAAATTTGCCGGGGATGGATAGAATAAACCGAAGTTCATGTGCACTACATTTGGTATCTATAGCACTTTAATTGGCCAAGATACTTCACAAAGTCTAGTGTTCTTCTTTATCGTGGACACAGTGTATAATTAGATCTAGGCCTACAATAAGCCTGTTGCGCGTGCACACAACACCCAGTATCATTATTTTATGGGACGCTTCATAAGCTTATACGCATCATTTGCGCTTATATATATATATATATATATATATATATAGGTTTACGAAAGATGTTCGTCACAAATATTCAAGAGTGAGAAGTATAAGCCTATACGCACTTTTTTCACGAGTAATTAATTCTGTATTTAGAATCCTTGGGAAAGAACCATGCAGCCGGGTGGATGCATTTTGACAACAGCATTGTTTTTGCTCTACGTGTAGCCTATAGCTATAGCAGAGGCTTGCTAAGCTTTCCTCATAGCCGCCACTGTTGTCTTCCATTCTTCTTTCGTTTATCAATTGCAGATTCTCTTTTACGTAAGACAACACACGATTGATTAGTTGGTCTTGTTCAAAGGCATTCCGCATGTAGTATGAAACATGGCAATACGTAACAACTAACAATGCAAACCGCACGCAGTCCAGACAGCCAGTCTACTTCTGCGGAGACCCCAGCACATACAGTTTTGTGAGGCGTAGTGGCTCAGCGAGATAGTCGCCGGCTTGCGTTGAAAGGGTCATGGGTTCAATTCAGGCGCAAGCCACACGTAGGGATCTTGAGCAAGCCCTTCAATCACAATTGCCCGTGTCGTCTTGGCGTGTAAGTTCAGACACATCTCCGATCTGTAGTCGGGGCCGCCTCTGAGTAGTAGTCTTGAAGGAGCGGTATAGAAGTGTGTGAATAAATACAATAAATAAATAAAGCAGTTTGGCTCGAAGTTCATCATTCTAAGCCCGCAGGTTTCTATGTTTCTTCGCTGCTGTTTTTACATTGCGGCTTGCGTCAACTTCATCAGCGATGTTCCACACCATTCAATTATCTATACGTCACACACACATACACACATACAGACACCTACACACACATACACACACACACCTAGTGTCACCTACACACACACACACGCAGCGGTGGGCTTAATGCAGGAGGCATTTCTCACTTTCACTATAGGCCTATTCGGTTAACAAAACGACGATGAACATACATTATCTAGCTACATACAGAGGCATGCCACGCAAGATGGTAACATACACCATCACATTTGGCTAAGATTATTCTCGATTCCGAAACTATTTGCTCAGTTTCGGTTACACCTTGTCTCTACAACAGGGGTGGGGTGGGCCTTGCATTGTGTTTATTCGTATCACTCAAAAGATCTGCAAGATCATTTTCTCGGTCCTAGCATACAAGCACGTCGCATATAAACACTGTAGTCTCTTATAATAGCCAGCACTCAACCAGTGTGTTCTCTTCACTCGTTCTAAGAAGGCCGAACAATTAAATCAGTCTGCTTTTTTCCACATGTACACATTTCCACGGTATTTCAACAAAGTCAATCATATTCATGGTCTATGGTTAACGGATTCAAGCATTATTCATTATTTCACATAGGCAACCACTGTATAGGTCTTTTCACCCATTTCATATGCAACTATAGGTCTTCATATTGCAGGATCATGCATTTATGTTTCTTTCTTTTTGCTTTAATGTGTTTTTCATGTCTATTTTGGTTTTTTGGTTAGTTAAGCTATATAATTATATTATATAGGCCTATATATGAATTATCTTTGATTTTACTTTTACTAGCTGGCTGTAGACATGGTCTCCACCTAATAATTTCCAGGTGGCCTTGGCTTGCGGGACCTTCGGCCCCATTTGGGTCTCCTGGGTGACCTTCAACATGTTTGTGCCAAAATGTTCTGTTTAACATGTTTTTGGTTGGTTGCTGAAATAAAATGAAATGGGAAGACCTACTCAACATAGCCTGTCGAAAGATCCCTGAACTCCACAAAACCCCATGCACTCACTAAACGATTAAGCATAGACCTACAGGGTGTGTCAAAAAATTACCCCCACGCCTTTGCCAATATTTCTTTCAAAAGTGGGAATTTATTTTTAACAACATTCTACAGGCTCAAAGGCAATTCATATTTACTTTTAATTACAAATTTCACAAAAATATTTCGAAAACCACAAAAGTTATTCAACTTTTAGTGATGTCTTCCACTGTCTTTTGATGGTTCAAATAATGTTTAACAGTCTTTTGCTATTAATTCCACCAAAAGTAAATATTCTTAAATTAAATTCCACATGCTTATAAGTAATGCACATTTATATGTAGGGACCAAATTTAATTGAAATATTTTAAACGCAAAAGAAGTTGCAGCACTCTTAGTGAGTTCTACTGTATTCTGACGATTTGAAAAAGTGTAACACAACAAACGTTACGAAGGAAAAGCTGAAACTTTTGTTGTGTTTGAAATGTTTAAAACTTTCAATACAATTTGGTCTATATTATATTACAATTTGGTATATATTAATTACTTTTAGGCATGTGGAATTTCCTTGAAAGATTTCTACTTTTGGCGGAAATAATAGGCCCCTAGCAATAAACTGTTAAACATTATTTGAACCATCAAAAAACAGTAGGTGACGTCATTAAAATATGAATAACTTTTGTTCTGTTCGAAATATTTGGTCAAATTTGGCAATTAGACCTACGTGTAAATATGAATTGCCTTTCAGCCTGTATAATATTGTTTAGGAATTCCCACTTTTGATGTTAATATTGGCAAAAAGTAGGGGTCACTTTTTTTTTACCTTAAACATTAATGTAAATGTAGGGCTAGCATTCATATAATAGATTAAACCTTCTAATAATTGCAGACAAATTGCATGCTGATGAGTTTGAATGGGATTGTGTTCACCATGACGATTCTATCAAATGTTATATCTGACAGTCTGGCGTCTATTCATCGTTTGTAATAGGTTACAGCTACAGCTATCAGACCCATAGGGTTAGATAGGCCCAAAGGCTTAGATAGGCCCTAGACTTAGATGGGCCCTAAGCTTAGATAGGATTTAGGTTTAGATAGGCCCTAGACTTATAGATAGGCCCTAGACTTATAGATAGGCCCTAGGCTTAGATAGGCCCTAAGCTTAGATAGGCCCTAGGCTTAGATAGGCCCTAGGCTTAGATAGGCCCTAGGCTTAGATAGGCCTTAGTTGACAAAAATTAATTTTGTTCTCCTAATAGTGGGCCAGTATTACTTAGCAGATGACATAGGAATTGTTCAAAGCATTGCATACATAGGCCTAGTAAAGCTCAAACAAGTTCCTGATTAAAAAAATCATAGGTCTGGGGCAATCATTGTCTGTGAATCAGGACAAAGAGCATCATTCTGTAGACTGAGTAGACCTATATATCCGAGTGGATGGGTGAGAAATGCGAACGTATACATAGACACATGACAGCTCTGTGCGTTTTTGTCTGCAATTTTTTACAGTTTTCATAGTCAACCGCAAATTAATCTCATCTTACACGAAGATTGATAGCAGACACAGAACAGGCGCAGGGGATAGAATCGTTCAGACGAATAAAAATCAATCCGTCGTGTTAATCGATCTGCGCACTGTATGAAAACCACCGCATAGGGTATCGGGGCCTATACAGTATGTGGGGCGTGGTAGTGTAGTGGTGAAAGTCGCCGCCTTGCAACCGAAGGGTTGCAGGTTCAAATCCCACCCGCGGTGTAGGGACCTTTAGCATGCCTTCACTCACAATTGCTCAATTCCGACACACCTGCGGGCTGTAGTCAGGACCGCCTCTATGTAGTAGTGGTCTGTAAGAGCAGTGTTACCACTCTAGATTTTGAAAAAAGTCAATTTGGAGCGCTAAAAAAGCCAAGGTCCCCAAAATAGAGTAAAGGTCAACAATTTTCACTAAATTTTTTACGGTTTTCCCTCTCATTTATCCAAAAAGCGCTCCAAACCAATAATTCTTGACAACTTTTTCTCGGTCTTTACCAATTTTGAGCCAAAAATTGTCGCAAATTTTCTGACGAACTTATTTAGGCCGGTCTTTACCAATTTTGCAATTTTGAGCGAAAACTCGTCGCTTCCCAAATCTTTTGATGACAATTTTATGTATTTGACCAACTATCAGTGGAAAAGCCTCAGAATTTTGTAATTTTTGTGAGAATTTTTTCAATTTGGAGCCGCAAAAAAGGCAAGAAAAAAGCCAAGGTCCTCAGTAAAAGGCCAAGATCCCAAGGTCGGGCCAGAAAAGTCAAAATCTTGGGGGAAAAAGCCAAGGAGCGATAACACTGGTAAGAGACAATATAAAAATACGCAAATACAATACAGTATATAGGGTGTTTAAAAAATAATCTCCTTACGTTTTGTGATAATTTTTTTTGTCAACAATAAGAAGTTTAAAATAAAATTTTACAGACTGAAAAGTAATTCATAATTTTACACAGAACTGCCATATTTAACCAAAATGTTTCACACAGAACAAAAGTTATTCAACTTTTAGTGACGTCATGCACTGCTTTTTGATGGTTCAAATAAAGTTTAACAGGTTTTGTTAATATTTCCCCAAAAATAAAATTTTAAAGATGAAATTTTACATGCTTAAAGGAAATTCATACTTGCATTTAGCAACCAAATTTTGAAGGTCTCGCAAAGACGAAGACTGTCCACCGCACTCTCCCAGTTTTGTCCCTCACTTCAACTCTTCGCCTGCAGGGCTCAATCAACGGAGAAGATCGTGTTTCTATCCCATAGTTTTATTCCATGCTTATTATTTTTCATACAGTTCTCTACCGCCCCTTCAAGGCTTCAAGTCCACTCATCTACCATCTACCTGGGAAGCCAATGAATATCTTCATTGGCTTCCCATCTCTGCACGCATTCAATTCAAGGTGCTTACCCTGGTGCTCAAATCCCAATTGGGTCTTGCTCCGAAGTATATCAGTGATCTAGTACGCCGTCCTCACTCTGCAATGTCTTTGCGTCCTCTTCGATCCTCTGATCGCCTTGACCTTTTTGTTCCACTTGTCAGGACCACAATGGCCCAGACTCGATCCTTCGCTAGCGCTGGTCCCTCACTTTGGAATTCACTTCCCCCTAGTCTTCGCTCTACCTTTCTCACTGCAAGTGTTTCTGCATCTTTCTCTCATCTCAAAACCTATCTCTTCTCTCGGGGTCTTCGCACTAGAGCTCTTCTGAAGGGCAAATGCTGTGAGAAGCGCTTTATAAATTCACAAATACAATACAATACAATACCAGTGGATTGAGTGAACGTAGAGTCAACCAATGACTGAATATTGCGTGGATGTTCAAAGTCTCTGGTACAGGCTGCGTTCGTAGGGTTTATTATAACAGAATTCAAAATTGTGGGGCGTGGTAGTGTAGTGGTGATGGTCGCCGCCTTGTAGCCGAAGGGTTGCAGGTTCAAATCCCACCTACCGCATGAGGACCTTAAGCAAGTCTTTCCCTCACAATTGCTTAAGGTAGTGTAGTGGTGATGCTTAAGCAGAAGGCTTCGGCGTGTTGACTCCGAAACAGAGGCGCGTTTAGAGAAAGCGGGCTCTAAAGGCGGCTGTGCGCAGACAGTTGTTGGTCCCTCTGACCTTGTTGACTGACCTAGAGCATCAGGCTCCGTTGGTGTTTAGCCTATCGTTGACGCAAAACCAAAAGCAGATAAACTTGAAGACATTTTTGTGAGGATTAAAAACATTGAAGACCTAAAACATTGAAGCCATTCTCAGGGAATTTGATTTTATTTTATTTCAGTAGAAAAACGGCATAAGCGCAAAAGTTGTTATTTCATGTGTTTTTGTCATATAGGCCTAGTCTTATAGGCTTATAGCTAGACCTACATTCGTTTGTTCAAATGCTTTCAGCTATAGGGCCTATTGGCCTACTGGTCCGGGTCTCTAAATTATAATTATAAAAAAAACACTTGAAATATTTTATCAGGTGAAATTGCGTAACTTTTTAAAAATAACTAGGCCTATAGTTGCCGCACGCAGGTTATCTGTAGTGTAATGGAAACAAAAAACAAAGATTTTATTTTTGAAACATGTAGACTATACGAAATTACGAAAGCAAAATTCGCGAAATTCTGCAATGTTATTCATCGCTTATAGGAATTCATGGGCCTAATCAATTCTGTTAAAACGATAGATTACCAAACAATGTATAATTCCGTTAAAACAATAGCTTACCAAATTCATTATTATTCTAAAATGTCATTTTAGAGAATAAACATATTTTCACTCGTTTGGGGGCCCTCCGACAATCGGGGGCCCTAGGCGAGCGCCTAGTGCACCTATGCGTAAACGCGCCACTGCTCCGAAACACCTCCGGGCTGTGATCGGGACCGCCTCTGAGTAGTAAATGGAGTTGAAGGGGCGGAATTGAATTAAATAAAAGAAATGAGCGACGGCATGTGGCAGCGCTCGCATAACGAACGAAGATGATGTCGACGAGCAATTTGCCATCTTAGTTCGAGGGTGACTGAAGTCCGACTCATGGTCCGACCGACCACCATTCGTCGGAGTACGAAGAGTATTTACAGATGTAGGACAGGTATTCGCCGTCTCTCGCGTATGTTGGTCGGAGGATTGAAGCGTCATCTGCAGTGACTAACGGTCGAGTTCATCCACTGACTGTCAGGAGTGAGCTTTTTCGAGACACGTAATAATAATATGAAGCCTATGCAACGGGATAATGGCGATGGGCGCAAGAGTCTGACTCGACGGTATGCATCCGAACATCAGAGGAACGCAGTACGTTGCAAAGACTAAGCTACATTGCACTTGCAAGAAAAAATCCTCGAAGTAACCGACTTCTTCGCAAATTCTATGAATAAGTACGTCGGCCTATGCAGTATGCAACAGTAGGGGCCTAGGCCTATAGTATTATCAGCAAACTCCAGCATGTTGAAAGTTGTTGAACGAATTTTTGCACATTAATGAAAAATCGTCTAATAAGCGACGCATAGGTCGATCAAAGACCATCATGACGTGAATCAAATGCGCCTGAGGGCATTAATCAATAATATAGACTTTGACTGAGTTCCATAGACTGAGGACGGGATTGAATTTGACAATAAGATGGATTAGGCCTAGGCTATATTCTGTAGTTTTATCCCATTAAAATGACAAACTAAGAAGCCTATTCTATTGACAGCGATTTAGCACAAAACGAGAGACTTGGCTGAGGGACTTACCCAGCAGTTTGACTTATTGTGACTACATCCTCCTGCGCATTGCTCATCGCAGCACTGCAGTGGACCGGGTCCAAAACATCCTCGCTCCTCACAGTTGCTATTGCACACACCACGCGTTACTGAAATACATTGACAACGCATATATTATCTACCATAATTGTTATAGTCAATAAATTGAACGATTACTTTAAACAGGTTAGTTCTGCATTAAGAGATGCGTGACCCAGCGTGAGTAGGTCTACATTATACCAAGTGTTTAATTTTTCTCCAGATACAGGAGTGGTGTGGCTCGCTTGGCCTAGTTAATGTAGTTTTGTGTTTTTGTCATTGTATTTCGCTGCCTGGATATATTGTTTCGGTTTCCTTTTTTAGAACAATAGACAAAGCTTGAGTTGAATCGAAGTGTAAGCTAACTTTGAAAAGTGGCTTCAACCTACAACTCTTTAATTAGGTTCATGAACCTCAAGTTCAAGTGTCAGCGTCTGACAAGAATAATTATTATTCTATCGGCCTACTAAGTACATGAAACTTCCAGCTGATCAGACAGAGATGGAAGGGTTTCTAGTAATCTGTATAGTAGATAAATCTTAGCTATCAAAACCTCATAATCTACTAAATAAGCTTATTAAATTAGGCCGAAAGTACATCTGGGCCTATATACTGCAGCATCAAACTAGTTTCTACTTTCCCTGGTGACTGGTGGATCTGTTGTAGTAGAACTTGTAGTGTTTCTACTTTCCCGACTATGATTTAGATATTTAGACTTTGCTAGGAATGTGTGCGGACTGCGTCACATAAACTCAAACGATCGTCTGCAGCAGTGAACAATCGGTGCTTAGCAATTTGGCGCCTTTATCGCACAATAATTCAAACAAAAGTGAACCACGTTCCTTGGATTTTTCTAAACAAGAATCTGAGCTAGAAGAATCTGAAGAATCTGCACTGTTTCAAGCAAGTGGTTTCCAATCGCTTCATAGTAGATAAATATTTGCTATAAAAACATCATAATCTGCTAAATAAGCTTATTAAATTAGGCCGAAAGTACATCTAAGGCGTAAGATGCAAGATCAAAGTTGGTAGGCCTATAACTGTGACGACGTACAACTCCACAAATATCATTGCTTGCTGCGCCATTTTCGCTAAAGAATAATTAATGAAGCGCACTGTATGCCTATATCTCAGGAATACTTTCGTCATTGGAAAGCAATGTGACTACAACACCAAATAAATGTGACACGCCACTCTAGAAGTTGTGCGATTGGGCGTCTGTATACGCCTATACGCCTATATAGCGTATGCGTGTGTGCAAAGTGCAGAATAGAAAACTCTGACTGAAAGCCTATAGCCATAACCAGATGATTCACGGGGCGTATAGGCCTACGTCCTATAGACTGTTTTCTCTGAATATCTATAGGCATGTATACCGAGTCGTTTGGAACGTTAGTCCTACATGTACTTACTCTTCTGGCATTTATCCGGTCCCGGCCCCCAGCAGTGGGCTTCTCCGTTAAAAATGCAGCTTGGGTGACATTCTTCACCTAACACAGAGACATTTTTAATGGTGTGCACATGAAGTATCGAAAAATAAGAATAAAGCTGGAGATCTTGATATTAACAGTTCTGTTTCAGCTAATATAAGATTTCGTTTTTGCCTAATTTTCGTTAATGCACAAGGAGTAGGTCTACGCTACTTCATAATTAGCATGGAAATCTCATCAATACTGTAGTCTTATAGAATCCGATCTAATCCAACTCAATAAAACGCATCTCATCAGCTGCAAACAGTCTATTAAAATCGAAAGTGACTCCATTCCAATAACATGAAATAAATACTTGATTTCATATATTGAAAGCATCGTAACCTCAGAGTAAAGTCATTGAGGTCAATGATAAGAGAGGTGCAATCTATGGGAATTCAATTGAGATGTAATGTATCGGAAACCACGCAGAGACTAATCATACTCAACAGCAGATGTTAAAGAGACTTTCATGCGCTTTCTAGGATTTTGCAACCAATATAAAACTTGTCTCTCTCAAAGAATGGAAGTTGCAAAAGACCCTGGCCATTTTCGAAATATCCATGCTAGCAATAATTTCAGCTGATTTGTGTTAAATAGAGGTAAAGTAGCTAATGAAGTGGGTTCCTTCCATTGACCTACACTGTCGTTGATGCTGTCCTTGTGGCAGTGGTTTCAGTTGAACTCGAGACGCCTGTCCAGTAACTATGTCCGTCCAGTTAATCGTCTTTTCGTGGCAGAGTAGATTATTGTCTTCAATCAGGACATTTCCATTGAGTATTTCTGTAACAGTGACATCAACGAGTGAAGCGCTTTAGAACGTTAACTCTGACTCAGTATCAGCACTGCAGTAGTCGGGAGCGCCTCTGAGTAGTGAACTCGAAAAAGAGCTATAGAAATAAAACTTAAAACAAGCACCAATCTTGTTACTTGGTGATCAGTCACATCTTCTGTTGAGGGGTGGCGGGGGGGGAGTTTTAAGTGCCTCAGATTGCAATCATTTTCTACTGTAATAGTCATACTAATGGTTTACTTGGAAGCTTGAAAACGGATGCTCTATACAAGTAGTTTAGCTGAATTTACTCGAATTCGATTGATATGCTTCGTATACCGTGTAGGGAGTTGAGTTGAATTTCCTTAAGACCGACGGATGTTGAGTTTGGCTTTTGGTTGGTAGAGATGTAGAGACTGTATCCGACTGTGGAGCTGAGTGGGAAGTAGAGGGTCCGACCTCGAATCAGTCGTAGGTTCTTCAGTGGAAGAAAGTCGAAGTAGTTGCCGTCTATCAAGACGTATCCGTTCACCTCTCGGATGCTTTCCAAGAACGACATATCGTAGACGTAGTTTCCATCGAGGAAGACAATTTCCAGGCTCTCCAGGACGGTCGTGCAATTGCCGTACATCGATACGTACATTTGGTAACGATTCCATGGTTTCCCGCCATCTTGATGATTTAGGCCACTCTTCGATCCCAAGCAAACTGTATTTGAAAGAAAACACTAATAGTCAGATTAATAAAAAATTGCATAGCATGGTATAAGATAATTAACATATCGTGTCAAAAATAGTATACTAGAATGTTGAATTCAGTTTAATTTGTTGAGGTTCAGTTCATAACAGGCTATATGGTACATAGGCCTTAGGAGAATGCATCACAATCAGACGCTCGGTGTCTTTGTAGCACCAATTTGCCTTAGTAGGCCTATAGCTATTTAGCGAACATGAAAGGATCTATCAATGGATAGATCGGTCAAACAAAATTAGTCAATCTTGGTTCGAATGATTCAAAATTGTGAAGTGTGCATGGATCTAAGTTTTATTATCCATACAAGAGTACAGAGGAAGCAAAAGTGGGATGTAAGTGCAGAAGAAGCCGATATCATGAAGATGGGGAACTGGCAAGAAATGTAGAGGATCAAGATTGATGATTTAGAAAAGTGGTTACCATGGTCTGGGTGAGCAGTGGGAACTCTAAAGGTTTGCTTTGTAGGCCTATGTATTACATGCATGATTCTTTCGCATTGAAGCAGTGGGAACTCCAGTAATGAATTTCGAGAGCAGTGGGAAAACTGTTCCCACGCGTTCACATCCATTTTAAACCCTTATTAAAAGAAGGACATATCGCCATGATACTGGACACCTTCTGCTATCTTGTCAGTGCAATTTGTGCTACCAGGGCAGACTGTAGCACAGCGAAACGATGAGGAGTTGTGTAGGAATGGCGATATGCTGCATTTAGAGAATTGGACAAAATACTTACAGAGAACTAATGAATGAGATGTTAAGATTGAGATCCGATTGTATGAGGCCGTGTATAGTAATGAGGTCATGCAGTGCCAAGCTGCTCTCTGTGGTTATGACACATGGCTGATATGAGGACAACAGACAGGAGATTGGAGGCTGAACATCACCCGTAGCTCAGAGGAATTAATTTACACATCGCTTGACGAGACAAACGACCAAAATTATGTGGAAAAGAACGGGACAGAAGGACATGGAAAATGTCATCAGAAGGAGAAGATTTGGGTGGATGGGACATAATTATGGTGCGCATGGATAAGGTTCGGATGGCTAGCCAAACGTTGAACCGGATTCCAGAGGGGAGACGTGTCACGTGGGAGTGAAAGACCAAAGAGGAACTAACCAGAGATCTTACGAGATGACCTTCAGTTTCTGGAGATGTCATGGGACGAGGCGGTCGAACTGGCGATGGACAGAGGAGAATGGAGAAGCAGTTGTTCAGGAAGGTCTGCGGTCGAAGGATACTCACAGAAGCCAAGTGATAATTAAGACACAAGCCGGAAGTGCAGAATTGGACACAACAGTAAATACTCAAATAGGTATACGACGATTATACAAAATCGGTCGAGATATTAACTATAGATGTGTGAAGGATTGCACCATAGATTGCATCGTAATATTATTTACCATTTGATGACTTATTATAGTATAGACTCATCTATACTATAATACTAGGCCTATAATTCAATGTGATGTACTTCAGCGATGAGAGTATGGGTAACTAAAGTGTCTATGTGTAAGTTAGTCGTTAATGTGCTAGTGTGCCTGCTATAAATCGTACTTGCTATTCAGCCATTCGATTTTTTTTATTACTTTATAGTTTCATATGCTATCATTAATTGATTATAATGTAAATGAATTACCACTCGCCCACTGAACAAATATAGGCTAAACCTTCGGATAATATTATGCTTATAGTTCATTTGCGTGCATGTGTACCACGTAATGTACCGCACACTCTAATAGACGTCAATAGGATAGGCCCTACTCTTCAGGTCGTCTCTGTGGGGCATGAACCCGCTCAGCATAGGCTAGATCTAGGCACTGATTGAACGGAACCTACGTCATTTGAGCCGAGCAGTACCGAACAGAGCCGAAGTTAGTAGAGGCTACTGCAGCCTACGTAAGTGCTTCTGATTAGCGTCAGCCACACTGTAGGGCATCCAGGAGGAACTCTTCGTATAGGCATAATCTATAATTGGTAATTAGTGAAGAGATAATATTCATCATCATCGTCGTCGTAATTATCAGAAGCGGAACTCCACAAATCATCTCATCCGGAACATGCTTGGCTCTGTCACGATCACAACAAGTACACGATGACTGACACAACGTTAAGATGATGGACGGGACATCTGCTGCTGCAGCAGAATTCGTGGTAGAAGAGGAGGATGGTTGGATGAGAGGGAGGGAGGGAGCGAGGTCAACAGCTAAAACATCACGAGACCCGTTTTAGTCCTGAAATCTGACTGACCGCGTATAGCTGGCCGTAACTCAGGCCACACCCTAAGTTCCACAACTAACTTGCTCACTGTTGATGTAGATGTTGATAGGCGCCTGGTCTAATGTACAACTGTACATGCATGCATCACTAGTTTATTTGCACTGTTGCTAATCGCTGGCTCGCTGCTAATTGCTGTTATTTGGCGAAGGTAAGGAAATACTCTGCGATAGAGTCATGAAGAAATGTTATTGCAGCAGCTGTCATCCACTTACGTCAAATATATTTGTTGATGTGGAAAGAGAATAAACGGCTTCTAATACTTGAATGGGCTAATCTTTGAGTGTTCTATATGCTCAACCAGACTATGTCCTTATAGTTACTGCATTCATAACCCCAAACTATAAGCCTAGCCTATAGATACAGGCCTATTATGAAAGGGCAAAATAAAACTCTAAATACTAGATCAAACCTAAAAGTCATAATTTTGCAATCGAGCAATTTGGTAATTTTGTTCTTAACAGGTAGGATGTTTGAATATTGCTTATTCTAATCGACAACTTGTGCCCATGCATATTGAGGCATATCCGCTCAATCATCACATCTGCACTCGCCAGCAGGTCAAGAGAGAATGTTTGATAAATTCAGCAGCCGTGCTAAACACCTGGGAAAGTATGAACTACCTATCAGTCTGAACTGTTTGTAAATTCTTACTTTTGACCGAAATATTAAGAGAAACCTTAGTATTCTCACATTATTTCCCTTTTGGCGACTACGTAGGCATACGCTTCAAACTTTAACCGCTACCTATTATACAGGGTGGGAGAAGAAATGTTTCCACATGAAGGTAACTCATATCTACACCGTGGTTCAAAAAAAGTAAGCCAAATTGTTTTTGATATATCTCTGAAACCTGACAATGAATCATGCT